>APFE031208090.1:226318-308556 GCA_000404065.3 Pinus taeda
TTCAAATAGGAAAGTATTGATTTCACTAGCATTTAACCTCAAAAGTTAGCTTCTACCTCCCTGGCCACTGACCCAATGCCTCAATTTATAGTGCAAGGGAGATCAGTTACCAGGTCCTCCTTCAAAGGGATAGAAACCTCCTTCAAAGGGATAGCTCCTCCCAACAAGGGATTAGTTCCTCCTATGATGGGATGCATGAGCCACTTGGAGCGAACAATCCACATAACAAATGCTTCTAGAAAACTCTAGAATTAACCCAAGATGAGTTTTTTAAGATAAAAATTGCGCCTTTTGACTTTCACAGGGGCATGCACCCTCCCCTTTACATACAGAGTGTATAAGTACGTAGACATCCTGAACAAAAGGTGCGGGCCCGCAGGCAAAAGTGAGAGAAAGTGCGGAACTAGAGTTACATTGCTTTTTTTTATGTCTTTCTCTCATTTCTAAAGCTTGTTCTAAAGAGATGAGGTTTGAGATGTGATTAGGAAGCTGGTATAGGTGGTGATAGACCTACACCGACTACAAATAATCAAGGTGACGATATTTTTGTGTAACATGACTTGTACATCGAGTGAAGATTGAACGAGTTTTGAAGACCCTGGATCTAGTTTCATCCATTTGGGCTGCGATATATTCAGGAAGATAAAGACATCAAATGTACAGATTAGTTGCACAGGTCATCATCCAAGCTAAAGGATGATGGCTCAACGAGAATCACCAGTCTGGAATAGTGGACGATTATTTGTCCTATGTACATGAAAATGAATTTATAAAGCTGAGCATGGGAATGCCCGCCTCAGCTAGATCATGAAAATAATATGAAGATAATATATTGTATTTTATTTTATACAGGTCACCTTCCAGTTCGAAAAACCTCGGATCCTCATGATAAAGCAATTCACCCGACATCAGAAGATTTACGACCTCATGCTTTAGGGGGCAACTGTTATAGACATATTTGGGCACTACAACCCCAATCACATATGTCAATAAACAAAGGGCTCTTATACCCCTAAAAGTTTTATTTCACACCCTAAGGGATCATGGTCAACTAATTACATCATTTCCCTGAAGTTCCACCTGAAAAACCACTCAGAACTGGCCAAAACTGGACCATACAGACTGCTCCTTGGTCAAGGTGCGATGCATCTCACCTACAACATACAAGAGGTGCGATGCATACTGAAAAGGCCTTCTGTAGGGTGCGATGAGCGAGAGTAGACAAATGGTAGAGACATTTTGCTAAGTGGAAACCCAAAGAATCTTCTAGAAACTTCTCATATGACACTTGCCACTCTGAATTCACCCAAGGATGAGTAAGAGATCATGAAATCTCCAAGTGGAACCAAGAACTATCAATGAAATGATACTAATGAAAAACCCAAAAGCTGATTCACCCCTTTACAAACATCTATATATGGATCCCTCAACTGAGAGATCTAGAGGCTGGAAGTTTGTAATTTGTAAGGAAGTGTTGTCAGTTTCTCTTTGAGACGAAAATTGTATTTGTTGGGTGATCTTGCTTTTCATGAGGTGAAGAGGGCTTTCATGCTAGGAGGATGATGCTAGATCAAACAACTGGGTTGTAATCCTCTCTTCTACTTCTACTATTAATAAAGTTCTTTTAGTTTTCCTCCATATGATTGTGTATTTGTAAATCTTATTACTTGTGGATGCAATTGTATGGTTAATTTATTTCTGATTCTACAATGTATATGATATCATAGATGTCGATGCTTTGATGGTAAGTTGTTGCTTTTCCTCTACAGATATTCTCTAAAGCAGGACAAGGAGGAGAAGAATGGCGAGCTCTATCAAAGGAGAGAGGAGACAAGCAAGGAGCCAAGCGGAAGATACAGGTTGGTGCTCTCTACTTCTCTCTTATCTATCATACATAAAGGAAATCTTGAAGCACTTTGAATTGTTTGTTTCTAAGATAGCTACTTGTCTTAGTGGGACTAGCAGATCAAATAGACAGTAGTTTTCCCAGAAACAGGCATTCCATTATTTTGTGAGAATTTTGTTCCATAGATAAGCAAAGATAGCCAGGAGAGATAAGAGGTAGATCACACAAAGAGGATATGTGCATTACTATAGTCCACAAGCACATGCATTACTTCTTTGCACCTACAACCATATTTCAGATAGAGAAAGAGAGCAAAGCGACCTCACCTTCCAGCTAGGCTTTCTCCTAAAAGGGTTTCCTAGAGAGCGTATCTTGTCTCTTATGTGTGTGTGAGAGTTTATTTTGTCGCTCTCTACTTTTCTATATAATTTCCATTCTTATGCATGCACTAATTATGGTTAAATATATATATCTTAAAGTTTAATAAAACCGTGATAGTGTAGAATCTTAGATTTTTAATATATTATTATCAGATTTGTTGTGACGAAATGTCCAGTGGAATTTCCACAAAAGTTTATAGATCATTTGTATCAAATTAGGTTTCCTTAGGTATCTTATGGACATTGCAAGGATCTAGATTGATGAGGCCAAAAATCATAAAACACTAATCATGACCGACAAATCTGTAAACGAACCTCATGATCCTATAAAGGTGAGGTTTAAGCAGTTGGAACAACAAGCCACAGATATCAACTGCAATGTAAGCCTCCTCATGATGGCCTTGAATAGAAATTTTGGGATATTTGGAGAAGATGGGGGTTTGAATGTAGAGGACAAATCATAACAAGGATCAGAAGATTGGGGAGAAACGGAGAACCTCTCGAAGAAAGGACCTGAGAAAGATCAACTCAGTTCAAGTGTTGTGAACCAATCATAGTACTTGTTTAAAATGGAACAAAAAGTTGATATCAAGTCATATCACGGTGAGATCGACGCTTTAAAGATGAATCACTAGTTTCAACAACTAGAAGTTTATTTTAGTGTCCATGAGATTGAGGAAGGGCAAAAGATCTCATTCACACGGTTGAAATTAGAGGGCCATGCACTGACTTTGTGGGAGAGCTATTAGAGGATTTTTGAGGTCTAAAATGGGCCTCCTATGGAAATTATAAAATATTAGTGGAAATAATAAAATAAGATTAGATTACATCATCAAATTTTAGAGGGAAAAAAGACAAAACTATTTTTTTAACTCGCATTTTCAACTTATCTTCGTATGGGTTCTCTCAAATTTCAAGTTGAAACACCCATTGGATGAAAAATTTTATTCCTCGTCCAAGGAGTACCCATGTTGCATACTTTCGATGCACCCAATTGCATGAAAAATGAGAAATACATGAAAAACATTATTGCAATCATGTTTTTTCATGTATTTCTCATTTTTCGTGTATGTCCATCAAAAGTATGAAACATGGGTGCTCCTTAGGCAAGGAATTAAATTTTTCATCCAACGAGTACTCTCGCTTGAAATTTGAGTAAAAACTTAGGGAGATAAATTGAAAATATGAGTTGAAAAGGTAGTTTATTATTTTAATATTTTTTAATCTTTGTACTTTCTTACTCCAAAAATGGTGAATCATTCCCCATGGTTGACATCATCATCTTGAATCCTATTAGTTCTTACAAATTTTATTTTGGTTGTACATTTTTCTTACAAGGCCCATTTTAGGCCTCAAAAATCCCCTAATGACATGAAAACCCTAAGGTTGGAGGGAGAACCTCGAGTGACTAAGTGGGAGGATTTTAACACCCTCATTAAGTCACAATTTTATCCCATTGGATACATGGAGGACCAGTGGATTTGGTGGCATTACTTTACGAAAACGTCTAGCCAAAGCATGTAGGAGTACACCACAGAATTCAAGAAGATGGCTATAATTTTGGGTATCTTTCCAATGAACCCAAATGTACTCTTAAAGTATTTTGCAGGTATGAACAACCATCTACGTGAACAAGTGATGATGTTCAAACCCAAATTGGTGGATGAGGCTTGTGTACATGAAAAATACCTACCGAACATAGGCATAAAGAGAGCACAATCAAGTGGATCAAAGTAGAAGGACCAAGAAGAATCTTTTGAGTAGGGAAAGAAGAAGAAAAAGCGGAAAATATAAGAAGACAACAACCACAACATACCAGTGCAAAGATCTTAGCAGCCACCATAACCACTGCAACATCGATACCCATACAGAGAAAAAATGATGGAAGTTGCATGTAGAGCTAAACTCGAAGAAAAAGAAGAAATATAAAAAGAAGAAGAATCTCATGGCCACTGATTCAAGCAACCAAGTTGAAAGAAGCTCAGATGTGGATGAGAAGAGAATCTGTACGCTAGTACAAAAGGAGGTGAATCTAAGTAGCCTTCAGCAACAAGAAGAGAAAGAAATGACCAAACTCTTCCATATAAAGGTATAGGTCAAGAAGACAAATATTGATGCTCTATTTGACTGAGGATCACAGGCGAATCTCATTGCAACAGATATGGTCAATAATTTCATGATCATCTAAACCCATATCCATTGGGATGGGTAAATAAGGATGCAAAATTGAAGATAAAAAAACAATGTAAAATTAGATTTTCTATTAGTGTCGATTTTATTGATGAAGTAGACCTAGATTTGGTTCCCCTTGATGTATATGGAGTCATGTTTGGGAGTCCATACACTACACGAATGATGCAATATTTGTGAGGAGAGCCAAGCAATATCAACTCGTCAAGGATGGAAAATTGTTCATCATCAATGTGCACAAGAGAAAGTGTAAAATATCATTGGTAAATGCTAACCAAGTGAAGAAATCGATTAGTTCCAGCAAGAAGTATGTTTTATTATTTTTCAAAGATGGTAAGTCTGAAGAGGAGTCAATAAGAGGCAAGACATACATGGAGTGGTGTAATAAGAAACAACAACAACAATTGGAGGAGTTGTTACATGCATACAAGGATGTGTTCTGAGATCTTAAAGTGTTACCACCTAGGAGAGAAGTGGAGCATGATATCTAGCTATTTCTAGACTTGCCATTGCCAAATATTGGGTTGTACATGATGTCTGTTATAGAAGCAAGTGAGGTGAAGAAATAGTCGTAGCAGTTGTTGGAACAGGGTGCCATTCAACTGAGTACATAACCATGTGGGTCACCCATCATTATTGTGCTGAAAAAGGATGGGACTTGGTGGATGTGTATATATTATAGGGCATTGAACAAAATCACTCTCAAGAAAAGATACCCCCTGGCTAGGATAGATGATATGCTAGATTAGTTGTAGCAAGAAAAGTACTTCACCAAGTTGGACTTGAAGTTTAGATATCACCAAGTTCGAGTCAAAGAAGAATATACATGGAAGACCACCTTCAAAACCAGGCAAGGTTTATATGAGTGGTTAGTCATGCCATTTGGCCTATGTAATGCACCGACTACATTTATGATATTAATGAATGATGTAATGCACCCTTTTATAGATTCATTTTTTATTGTCTATTTGGATGATATATTGGTTTATAGTGCTATCTGAGAGGAGCATATGTCACATTAGATGTAGGTTTTGGAAACATTGAATAAGAACTAACTGCTAGCAAATATCAATAAGTGTGAGTTTGTGCAGCGGCCTTTGGTGTATCTGGGGTATGTGATTAGTGGAGTAGAACTGAAGATATATCCTTCCAAGATGAAGGCCATCATGAAATAGTCGGTGCTTACTAATTTTTCTAAGGTCAAGAGTTTCATTGGGGCAACATAGTACTTGAGGAAGCTCATAACGTCATTTTCAATGGTAGCAACACCGCTCCACACCATAACAAAAAGTGGCAAGAGTTTCCAATGGGGAAAAAGTTAGCAAAGGGATTTCGAAGAGCTAAAGAAGAAGATAAACCAAGCACCAGTTCTGGAATTACCAAACTTGCAGTGAGCCTTTATAGTGGAGACATATATGAGAGGTATGCTATGGGCATTGTCTTGATGCAAGGAGGAAGGCCTATATGCTGCTAGTTTGAAGTATTTCTTAGGTGAGTCCTTAACTACCCTACCTAGGAAAAGGATCTCTATGCCATGGTGCAAGTTGTGAAGAAGAAGAAGCACTATCTTGTGGTAATGATGACAATAATCCACATAGATCACCACAAATTACAATACTTGCAGGCCCAGAGTAAGCTATAGAAGACCCGACATTACAAGTGAATGGGGTTTTTACAGTAGTTTCAATTGATGATCAAGTATAATAAAGGAAGCACAAACAAGTTGGCTAACATGCTTTCAAAGCTGCCCACATCGATTATCACAACTTTGGGGACTCTTATACACATGAAGTGATTCATCCATGATGCATATATAGAGGCAGATTCAGAATATGAGGACTTCAAGGAGGTGTACCAATAGTTGTAGAGTCAGGATTTACTACCCTCTCCAAGATGGGTTACTGTACAGGCTCGATAGGCTATGTGTTCCTAAAGGTGAGCGATTGCAGATGATTAGAGAGGCTCACACCTCCAAGTTTGTAGGGCACTTTCATGTAGGGAAGATCATGGCTAACTTTTTGAGGTATATGTATTGGCCGAAGATGTAAGAGTAGATAGATAGGTTAGTAAGAGGATGCATAGTTTGTGTTACTAGTAAGCATAACAATAGGAAACACATTCTATATCATCCCTTCCTTGTACCTACTCGTCCTTGGGAGAACATTTCCATGGAATTTGTGGGAGCTTTACTGACAATCAGGAAGGGACACGACTACCTATTCATGGTAGTTGACAGGTTAAGCAAGATGTGTGTTTTAATTCCCTAAAAAGGACCATCAGCGGCCAAGAAGCAACAAAATTATTTTTTTGATAGGTTTGGGTGCACTTTGAGATACCAAGGAGTATCATTCCAAACATGGATACAATATTTCTTAGTGAATTATGGACTATATTGTGGAAGAAGTTGGAAACAAAGTTGAAGATATCTATATCATTCCATCCACATACATATGGGTAGAAATAAGTAGTCAACAAGACTTTGGTGAAGCTTCTAAGGGGATACAACTAGAAGCATGCAACGACCTAGGATGGAAATCCGCTATATATACAACATTCTTACAACAGAGTGATCCACACTTCTACAGGAAAGTCCCCATTTGGGACATGTTTTGGTTATTTTCCACCCTCAACTTCTGATATTGCATATGGGAAACAAGGAGGAGTGAGGCAAGATCTTATAGGAGATGCTTTGAGGGTTGAAAATTTTATAGAGAAGATCAGGAAGATCCATCTATAGGTACAAGAAACACTCCATAAGTCACAGGAGAAGTATAAGGCTAGGAATGATCAACATAGAACATAGAAGTCCTTCAAGGTGGGAGACAAAGTATGGTAACAGTTGAACAAGGAAAGGTTGTAGGGGCCTGGTAATAAAATCAAGGCCCTGAGGTATGGTCCCTTTCCGATACTAGAAAATGTGGGTGATAATGCCTATTGACTCAGTTTACCACCATATATGTGCATTTACTTAATTGTGAATGTCGAGAATTTGAAACTCTATGAGCCTTCCTACTAGATCAGGAAGAGGAACAAGTCCTACCTTCTGTTGAAGATATGGCATCAGAAGGTTAGGAAGATTTGACAGAAGATATGGTTTTGCAGAAGAGTTCTGGAACTACAAGATATGGGCATCATGACCTTTAGCAGATTGGATTGAAGGGACAACTTCCAGGAAAAGCTAAATGGCACACCAGAGAGAAGGTGGAGTAAAACTTTCCTCACCTAATTCAGTAGAAGCTTTTGGGGACCAAAATCCTCTCAAAATGGGGAGGTGTGATCCAGATTGGATCATTATATTGTTTTTCATCCATCTTGATGCATTTCGAGAAAAAGAGGAGGAATCAACACATGAGACTGTTTTTACCGATGAGACCCAGTTTGGCAAAACAAGGTCTCAAACCTTCCAAGAGCATTTTGATGTATCAAATGATGTTTTTTGGGGGTAGAAATTTGTTTCTTAAATTCAACACCATTTCATGCTATTTTGCACACAAATATATTTCCAATAGTGCAAGAAGTACATCAATCAATGTTTGTATGCAAAAGCTATGCCTCTAAGAAGTTGACCTTCCTATTTTCACACCTATAGTTCAAAAGGATGCTGCATCAACCCCCATTATTCATGGAAAATGGGATAGCCACATGATTATTGTAAAAGATTCTAGAAGAGTCTATATTGTAACTCTACTTAGGAGTTTATGTAGTCAAAATTAACCACTAGTAGGCTATTGGGTTGTGTTATAACCAAGCCACTAGGAGGAAGAGGCATTCCATTATTTCGAGAGAATTTTGTTCCATAACTAGGCAAAGAGAGCCAAGAGAGGTAGGAGGTAGAGCACTTAGGTAGGATATCTACACTATAGCAACCCATAGGCCACAAATATTACTTATTTGTACATGTAGCCATATTTCAGACAGAGAAAGAGAGCGAATCAACCTCACCTTCCAGTTGGGTTGTCTCCTGAATGAGTTTCGTAGAGAGAATATCTTGTGTCTTATGTGTGTATGTGAGATTATTTTGTCGTTCTCTACTTTTCTGCATAATTTCCATTTGAATGCATGCACTAATTATAGTTAAATCTACAGGTCTTAAAGTTTAATAAAACTGTAATAGTGTAAAGTCTCAAATTTTTAATATAATATTATTATATATGTTGTGACGAACTATCCAGTGGAATATCCATGGCAGTTTAAGGATGAGACAATGCAAAAAAATATGAATAATAGATTTCGACGAATCCCTATAGAAATGGAAGAAACCAGGACCATGAAATCCTCTTTTACAAATATTATCCCGAGTAAGAATTCTATTACGCCATGCTAACCAACAAAAGATTGTGATTTTCAATGGCACATTCCATTTCCATATATTGTGGAACCAACATGGTGTAGAAATAAGATAAATGTTGGAGAGAACGAATTTATATATTTCTGAAACTACCACCGAACCCTTTCGAATGGAGAAAAACCATTGTAATGTATCACCTTGTGCCTTTCGACTCAGACTTGCCAACCTAGGAGCTTGCAAGTACCACTACCAAAGTAATGCATTCACACCTATCAAGCCAAGCTCCTGTGCATTCTTATAAATGGGGTATGTATTGTACCGGTGATTGATGACCTGTACAAGAAACAATATGCCTTTGAAATGTAGGGCTTCAAGTAATAAAATAAGAAAATCAGGAAGATCTCTGACCCTTATAATAGAATAACCTATAATCAATGTTTTATTCCCGTATTCAAAGGACCATTGTAACATATACATAAACCAATTTTTAACATTTTGGAAAGTTAACCAGATATATGATTTGTCATGTATCCCAATGTATCTGCTTCTATAACAATCTATCATCGTCCTCCATTTCATATATTTTTCAAAAATAATGACTTGCCAAATTCCTTTCCCGTAGAGACTCTGCCATAGTGATTTAATTAATAATGACCATCATAAAACACAAACATCCTATATACCCTAGCCACTGCACTCATTCTCTCTAGTAATGTAGTTGAAATGAACTAAATGAAATTTGTGCACGCCTCTAGAGCCTGCCCATAAGAAATGTGCCATAATAGAGTTGATTATTTTGGAAATGTGGACAAGTAGAGAGAATAAATGCTTTTGGTAGACCACTAATTGTTGTAATGCAAATTTCATCAAGATATATCTACAACCCATTGAGAGCCAACAATGCAACCATAAAGAGAGTTTGTATTCAAATTTGTCCAAAATCCAGTTGCAAATAATAGATTTGTATTTGTTTGGTTTCAGTTGGAAAACCAAATAAGTGAAACCATATTTCAAGTTGGATATTTTAACCCCAAAGATCCCATCAATGTACTCAATTTCCTCCATGTCTCCAGAGGAGTGGATCAGGTATTTTCTACCATTTGAAACCAAGCTAGATGCATTACCAAACATGGAAAATATGTAATGCAATATATGCCATTATTCCTGCGAGACTTGAATGAAGGTCAACACATCATCAACAAAGTACAAGTGTGTAATAGAAACCTATTGACTATTTTGAAGTCCTCCAAACAAGCCCAAAGATCGAGTATCATGAATCTTCCTACTTAAGTCATCAGTGACAAGAATAAAAAGAAATGGAGATAAGGGCCAACCTTGACGTAAACTGCGACCAGCTCAGAAGAACCTTGATGGGTGATCCAAAGAGAAAATGGCATCAACCCATGGTATTGATCCACCCATGGAATTTACCCATGGTATTGTAGGTGGCATCCACCCATGGTATTGTAAGTGGCGTCCATCCATGGTATTCATTCACCCATGGTATTTTTCCATGGTATTGTGACATCTACCCATGGTATTCATTCACCCATGGAATTTACCCACGGTATGACAGCCGAAAAATTCTATAAGTAACAAGTAACATTTTGTAAAAGGGCAGATTGTCCACCACAATGTAGCTTTTACAATTATTCTTTGTTTTAATAAAAAGTTTCTTTGTGGTTTTATTTACTATGTGTTCTCTCATTTTCTTTCTGACATTGCAATTTTTCAGATCTTGGGGTCCTCCCCTTAAGAGCCATTTCAATTTTCTAGATCTTGCGGACCTCCCCCCAAGATCCGGATCAGTGGTATCTTAGTAGGTTATGATTCCATGGGAATGAGGGTTTAATGCATATTTCAGCTTCAAATTTTTGCAGCAATATTCAACAAACTTCAGGCACATGCTGCAACCTCCACAAAACACTTTCTTGGGCCAAACTGGAAGAATTTTTCTTTTTTCATTTTTTGTAGGAATTTTTGTTTGGGCGGCGAGTTTGTAGATCAGATATGAAAAATCTAGTGCAAAATTTACAAAACAAAATATCAGATCTAGTTTCCTTGTGAAAAGTACCAAAATTCAAAAAAAAATTCGATCGAATTAGAGTCTCGATGAGGGAGATATCACTGATTTAAAATCAGCGATGTTGTAGAAGTTGTTTTGACGACAACTGGTGGACAACGACTCTCCTATCATTTTAGACTTTAAGCTTCTGTGGTAGTTTTTTGGAGTAGCATGATCCAGATTATCCACAGTGTTATGTTCATTATGTCGATGTTTCGAACCCCAAAGGGGGTCCATCATCATGACCAAAATTGATAAAATACAAATGATAGTTTTTGAAAGAAGAACCTTCCGACCAGAGTATATATAAACCTAGAAAATGATAATTTTTTATATAGAAGTTGACCCTTACATATATGAATTCTTTAATTTTAATTTTAATTATTATATTTATTTTTGTTTAATTATTTTTGTTTTTAATTATTCTAGCTTTAATTATTTTAATTATTTGATTTTAATTATATGTTAAATAAATTAATTATTAATCCCTAATAAATACAATTGATTAAAATAATGAGATACTAATTGTAATAAATTTATTTTTATAATGTGATTGGATTCTTTTTATTATTTATAATTAGTTTTTATTTAGTTTATTTTATTTTAATTAAAATTAATTTTTTTACAAATTAATTAATTAATTAAACACTCAATTAAGCTATGAATCCTAATATTTAATAAAGATGTAAATTTTAATCCTATTTATTCCATTGATATAGATTAATTTTATTGTTGGAATTAATTTTATTATTTTCTATTTAACCTAAGTATCTGAAAGAAGAAATAATTTAATTAATATAGATTAATTAATAATTAGTTAATTACCTTAATTAATTAATTTAATTAATTTATAATTTTTTGTTTTAATAATTTAATAATTATCTTTTTCTTAAAATGTTAATTTAATTAATTTATTTTATTTTAGTCAATTAAAATCCTAAGTAATCTAATTAATAAATAATTATGATTTAATTATTAATGGATTCAATTAATTAATTAGTTAATTTAAATTTAATTGAGTAATTAATTAATTTATATTTCTGTTTTTGATAATATTTTATTATTTCTATTTTTCTCTCCATGTTTAATTTTATTTAATCCTAAGTATCTATTGATAAATAAGTAAATTATTTAATTTTATTGATTAATTAATCAATTAATTAATTTATGATTTTAATAATTTTAATAATTTTCCTTTATCAAATTTTAATTTTTAAAACTATTGTTACTATAAACTCGAATAAATTTTTAATTATATTATATTGGTTATTATTAACTAATTTTCAATTTTAATTAATTGACTATTTTTAATTAATTAATTAATTTTGGGGAAATCAATGATACTATGCTTCTAAAGGTTTAGAGGGATTTATCTGTCTAATCAGGGGGAGCCAATTTCCACTAATCTCACTCCCATTGTCCCTATTTAGGTTCTGAGGAAATTTCATAATTTCGATAGCCTCTTTGATTTTTCTCTTTTGATAATGATCCTCTCTTGCAATTATTTTGGCGTCTTCGAAACATACATTATGTTTGGTTTTGGATGAGTGTTCTGCAAGGGCTGATGTACGGGATCTCCCAATCTTAATATCAGATCCATGCTCTTTAAGTCTTATTTTCAGAGATTGTCCTATTTCTCCAATATAACTCTTGCCACGCGAGTAATCAATCTTATACACACCCTTGAGTTGTTGATGATCTATGTTATCCTTGACTGACCTCATCATTTGCTTGATTGTTCCACATGTTGTAAACTGAGTGTTTATGTCCTTCTTTCTTAAAATTTTTGCAATCTTATTCGTAATCCCTTAGATGAATGGGAGGTATACTTTCCCACGATTTTCTTTCCTATTTTCCCGAGGACCCCTAGAGAGGACCTTATCTTGAGCTCTTTTTATAGCTTTCTTAATACTAAACCCTTTGTATCTTAGGTTTTTGAAGACAGAGGTTAAGTGTTCAATTTCTTCATTTGGGTGATCAGAGTAAGAAATTCTGAGAGCTCTATTAGCCAGAGTGTTTAAGATGCCAAATTTTTGCGATGGATGATGGTATGAGTCAACATGTAGATAGCTTTCAGTATGTGTTTTCTTCCTATAGACTTTGGTGTCCCAAATTACCATCCTCTTTTCTACTGACCAAGACATCTGGAAAGGGGATTTTACCATTTTCTTCAAGCTCCATAGTAAACTTGATTTTGGAAGATATAGAGTTAATATGATTGAAAAACTTCTCCAATTCATCCTTGCCATGAGTCCATTTTAAGTTGGTGTCATCAACAAATATTTTCCACCAAGTTGGTTTCAAAGGGTATGATTCAAGGGCTTTTCTTTCAAAGTACTCCATGTATAAGTTGGCAACAATAGGTGAGAGTGGGCAACTGATGGCAACTTTTGATATTTGTTCATGATAATGGTCTTGAAAGTTGAAAAAGGTGGACCGTAAACAAATTTCTGCATGTTTTGCTGTTTCAGGGTCGGTGGCTATCTTTATAACATGAATAACTTCATCTAGAGGAATCTTTGTAAACAAAGAAACCACGTCAAAACTTACTAGAATATCATCCTTATCCACCCTTTCATTCTTAATAAGTTTTACAAAATCATTTTTCTTTTATAAAGGAGTAAGTGTTACTAACTAGAGGCTTTAGGATCTTAGCTACATACTTAGCTAATTCATAGGTAAGGGGAACCAATGATTGAAGTTTTTGTGTAGAATTTCAAAACAATGTTGTAGATTTGAGCACCTCTAGAAAAATCACCCAATTTAAAAAAAAATGGGTCGAATCAGAGTTTGGATGTGGGAGATATTGTTGATTTAGGCTCAGTTATTTTTTCAAAACTTTTGTGACGGCAGAACAATTGCACCATGAATATGAGTTTCTAGAGTGTCCATGTAGGTATATCAATCACATGGGAAGATGCAAAATAATCATTCTATTTCAAAAAGCATGTTATAATAAATATTTTGAGTTATATTGACTGAGTTATGCCCATTTTAAATCTGGAACAACATTCAGAGCGGGTTCCCTTTGGAGATGTGCCCTCCCACCCCGCTTTAGTAGGCACCTATTTCACATTCATCAGTTTCGACATAGCAACATCCGACTTGGGTTCTTTGGAGGCGTTCCCTCCCACCCCAGACTATATAGGCACTTACTACTTCATCAACAATCAACATCATGGTTATGGGTCAACCGCACAAAATCCTTGTCATTGAAGTTCATTTGGTAGGTAGCACACTGTTAATATCAGATTTGGTCACAAGAATTAGAAGGTATCTCTATCCTCAGATCTTTGGTTGTCATGGTTACGGGTCATCCACAAACCCACACTTCATCGAAGTTTATTTTCTAGGCCGCACATTGTCAGTATCACGGTTGGTCACAAGCATTACAGGTTATCTCTATCCTCAGATTTTCATTCATCATGGTTATGTGTTAACCACATAAAACCCTTCTTTTTAGTGACTCTTCCTATTCATCAAAGGCTTCACAGGAGGGAAATTCACGCAATGGGAACCATTGCTTTTTAACAAGGGAGGAATGATCGAAATAGAAAATGGCATTAACACATGGTATTTGTCCATCCATGGAATTTACTCATGGTATTGCAAGTGGCATCCACCCATGGTATTTGCCCATGGTATTGTGTCATCCACCCATGATATTCATTCACCCATGGAATTTACCCGTGGTATTATAACTGAAAAATGCTATAAGTAACAAGTCACATTTTGTAAAAGGAAAGATTGTCCACCACAATGTAGCTTTTACAGTTATTCTCCGTTTTAATATAAAGTTTCTTTGTGGTTTTATTTACTGTGTGTTCTCTTATTTTCTTTTTGACGTTGCAATTTTTCAGATCTTGGGGGCCTCCACTCAAGATCCGAATCAATGGGAAACCATTGTTCAAAACAACAAAAATAACAGATGTTACGCATACCATAATCCAATCAACAATGTTTAGAGAGAACTCGATTTTAGTGAGGATCAGTTGTAAAAAACCCCAATCAACACAATCATAGGCCTTATGCAAATCTAGCTTCATAACTAGGGCCTCAAACTTTTTGGACTAAATAGAGTGTATGCACTCATGCGCCATAGCTGTCGCATCATGAAGTAATCGGTTAGAGAGAAAGCTGAATTACTGCTGAGAGATAAGTTGAGAGAGAACCTCGTTCATCCTGCCCTCAACAATTTTAGAGATAAGTTTGTATGTGATATTACATAGGGATATCGATCGAAAATACGAGAAAGAAAGAGGATGAAAGAATTTTGGAATGGGTGCGATAAAGGTGGAATTTATCGCCTGAGAGATGCAACCCAAGATGCGGGATTCCTCAACCATATCAAGTAGATCTTTGCCTATGATGTCAAAGAACTTTAAACACAATTCCACCATCCAACCATTCATACCTAGGAACTTATCGTTCACAAAAGATTTGAGGACTTTTTCAATCTCATCCAGTAAAACAACATGACCCGGTGCAACATTCCTATCTTTAGTGAACATGAGGGAGTAATTCTCAATCCCCTAAATTGGTCATCAAATTCCATGCTCAAGAGAAGAAAAAAATAAAAAAATAAAAAAATAAAAATAAAAATTCTCAAACAACAACACAACCTCACTCTGAATATGAGTAGTGGTGAAACTTTGTCCCCCGAAGCGAACTCCATCTCCTGTTCCTCTAACAATTTGTAAACTCGTGAAAAAAACCCACGTTCCATCATTCACATTCCATCCTCTAATTTTGAAAGAGTTTTTAAATTTTACGAATTTAATATTTTGACCTTAAAAAATCCTTGTATAAAATGACATTCATGAAGTTAAATTGTTGGCATCTTATCTTTTGCTTAGAGTTTTTTGGGACTTACCTTTTACTCAAGAAAATTAAAAATGGAAATTTTTCTTTGAAATGATTTTCCTCTCATTTTCCAATGTTATTAAAAAAATATTAAAGATAATCCTTCTTTTTAACTTTCAATTGACTTCTTTAATCATTTACTAACTCATGGGAGTTGTCTCTAAACAAGGGATTTTTGGTTTCAAACAATTTCCTTTATCGTTTTATAATTTCACAAACAAAGTTATCAAAAATCAAACTTTCCTACTGTTAGATTGGCTTCCTTAACCAGTTATTGGCTTAGCTTCCTCATTATTGAGTTGACTTCCTTAACCACTTAAATTCAAATTTGATGCAATTTGTATTGACTTCTTTACTCCACTTCATAAAAGCGGTATTATCCAACTAAATTGACTTTATTATCCATTTACTAGTTGACTTCTTTAACAATTTACGAGTCCAACCTTTGCAATATCAAATTGAGTTCCTTAAAACACTTATTAGTTCAAGGTAGTTGTTCTTAAATATAAATAAATTGACTTCCTTAGCCACTTCCTACTTACTAGGTCCGAGTAGTTGTCCTTAAATATAAACTTGGTACAATTTGTATTGACATATTTTACTTCTTTTACAAAGAACTTTGCTCGAGGTAGTTATCCTTAAATTCAAATTTGATGTAATTTGTTTTTATTTTTTATTTTTATTTTAATTTTGGCAATTAATATTTTTTTTTATATACAATTATATTAGTTTTTAAATTCAATAAATTATATAGAGAATGAATTCCACTAACAAAGGTATTTTGTTAAATGGGATTGCGTTTTCCAATATTTGAAATGGTGTATGGTTATCAACTTTTTTTATGTAAGTTTTTTTATTTAGTCTTTTGGTGACATGTAACAAACAATTTTATCTTTAATTAGTAAATAGATTAAGAAAGTTTTCCTTCAATAAAAAATTATATAAGGAATTTTTGGTCAAGCCTTTCAACTAACAAATATAGTTCAAATCATGGACCACGATAACGTAACTGAGATTCTTTTATTTAGTATAATTTTTCTTATAATATACATATGATTTAGAGAAAATTATATATATATTATATATATATATATATATATATGATATGAAATTAACATATTTTATTAAAATTTATATAATACATGGATATAATATGGAATATGGTCTTAAAGTGTCATGATTACTACTTATTACCTTATCTTTACTATATATATAATATATATATATATATATTAATATATTATATATATATTATAGGTTAAAAATAAGGTAATAGTAAATTCCATGACACTTTTAAGTACATATTTATAATCTAGTATATGATTATTTAATGAATATGTACTTAAAAGTGTCATGATTACTTATTATCTTATTTTTAACCAAATTATATATATGAAATTTATATAATTTTCATAATCATAATTTAAATACTTTATATAGTTATTTATATATAATTCGGTTAAAGATAAGGTAATAAGTAATCATTCCATGTTCGATCTCAGGACATCTCTTTACATGGTTTGACTGGTACATCGAGCGAAGATTGAACGAGTTTGAAGACCCCGGATCTAGTTTCATCCATCTGGGCTGCGATATATTTAGGGATATGAAGACATCAAATGTACAAAGACTTTACACAAATGGTCATCCTAATCATGGATTACGACTCTATAACTGTAGAATCACAAGTATATATATGTAGATGACTATCTGATCAATGTACATGAAATGAAATTTATAGAGCTGAGCATGGGAATGCCTCCCTCAGCTAGTTCATGAAAAATAATATTATGATAATGTATTGTATTGTAACTTATGCAGGTCACCTTCTAGTTCGAAACTTTGGATCCTCATGATAAAGCATTTCACCCAACATGAACATTTATGACCTCATGCTTTAGGGGGCAATTGTTATAGGCATATTTGGGCACATCAACCACAAAATCATATGTCAATGATATTAGGGCTCATCAACCCCTAAAAGGGTTGTATTATACCCTAAAGAAGCTTAGTCATTTGAATGCTTCATTCCACAAAAGTTCCATCTAAGAAATCATCCAGAAAAGTGCCAAAACTGAACCATATCAGAAATCCTTGTGTTAGGGTGAGATGCATACTGACTACTGCACTAGCTAAAGTGCAATGCATTGCACTTTGGGCCTTTAGTAGGTGTGATGGGCAAGGTTAGACAAAGATCTGGGACAGTTTGTTAGTTGGTTGCTCATGGAATCTTCTAGAAACTTCTCATATGCCACTTGCCTCTCTGAATTCACCCAAGGATGACCAAGGGAACTTGGATACCATCTTCAATTTCCCTCTCTTGTGGAACCAATTTCAACAAATGGAATCACTCATCAATTCCCATGGATGAATCACTCCCTTGCAAACATCTATAAAAGGATCTCCCATCCAAGAGATTAGAAGGTTGAATTGTTGTGAATTATAAGGAAGTGTTGTTATTTTCAGTATTGAGGAGAAAGTATTGTATTGTTGGTGTGTTATTACTAATTCATGAGGTGAAGAAGGATTGAAGCTAGGAGGATGGCGCTGGGTCAGACAACTGGGTTGTAATATTCCTTGTTATTAATAAAGTTCTTTGAGATTTTTCCCAATTGATTGTGTTAATTGTAAATGCTTTTAGTTGTTCATTGTATTTCTGATTCTATAATGTTTATGTTGTAAAAAATCACGATGCTTTGATAGGTCTTTGTTTCTGTAGTGTGCAGGTACTCTCCAAGCGTGTTAAGTACGAGGAGTTATGGAATTAGCCAAAGTGGAAGGAGATCAAGCGAGGATTCAAATGCAAGATACAGGTTGGTCCTCTATTATCTCGCTCTTATCTATTACTCATAGGAAATCATTCGGATTGCTTTGACTACTGGTTTTAGGTTAGTTGTCAAGTCTAGAAGGCTAGCATTCTTTAGGAATACTAGTTTTCCCAGAAACAACAAACCAAAAGGAAGGGCCTAATATGCAAAGGTACCCCAAGGACAAGTGAAAGTGGTCTTATCCTGGTCTTCCGGGCTGATTTGAATCTGATTGTATTCGCTAAACCCATCTAGGAAGGAGAAAAACTTTTTCCCCGCCAGACCATCTAACACTTGATCTATGAAAGGCAAAGGAAAATGGTCATTTTTAGTGGTTTTATTCAGTTCTCGATAGTCGACACAGATTCTCCACTTACCATTTTTCTTTGACACTAGCACCAAAGGAGAGACCTATTCACTGTCAGAGATGGGGTAGATGAATCCTGCATAAAGTAATTTTTACAATTCTTTTTTAACAATGTCTATTGGGTCTTGAAATTGTCATTCATTTCCATTACACTTTCACTATTATGTCCATTATATCACCTCCATTTCACCTCTATTTCACTACCATGTCACTACATTTATCTCACTTTCATTATCATTGGGCCACATTTATGTTTTTCCAAACTTTATTAATTCTTAGCCTTTTTAAGTGAATTTTTGGTTAAAAATTAGAAAATAATGTGCATATGCTTATACCTAACAAGTGAGTTGATATTGTTGACATGTGTAGGTGAAAAGGAAGCTTCTAGAAGGCCTTTATGTGGCGCCCTAAGGCCAAATTCGAATTTGAGTGGAGAGAATCATGGGATCATGGGGATATGTGTCGCATCTCCTATTTGTATTGAAACTCTAAAAATACGTGTCTTATTAGTTCCTATTTTGATTAGGACTCTAAAGGTAGAGGGAGAGATTCATGGACTCTCATTAATGAGATGACTTCTCATCTTTTTGTATAAATAGGAGATCTCTCTCCTTCATTTGTTAGCTTGTAGCTAGTAGCTTTTGAGCTTTTTAGTCTTAGCTTTTGTAGCTTGGAACTTGTAGTTTTTCCTTGATGGCTTTGGAAAGCTTGGGAGAGCTTTGTTGTACTTTGTAATTTTGAAGAATTTGAATAAATCTTTGATATTATCAACATGGAAGGAGATGTGAGGTAGATGTCATGGAGCATATTAGAATGTAAGGTAGAGTAGATTTTGTTTTGTAGTTTTGCTTTGATTTCATTCAAGTATGTCATTTTATTGCTTTTAAGTTTGATAGTTTAGATTTTCCATTCATGCAATTTTAATTCATGCAAGTGTGTTCAACCAGTTGATTGTAGATTAGTTTTTTCTTTACATGTTTCTTGTATTAGCTTATTAGACTAGTCTCTCATGCTATATGATGATATTTCCAGAGCCTTTATCTCATGGTTTACCTGGAGAGTTGATTGGCGAAATATTATGATTATGGATGGGACTATTGGCTTGCTTTTCATTAGTGTAAAGTTAGATAGTTTAATGTCATTCTCTCATGCTATATGATGATATTTTCAGAGCCTTTAGCTCATGGTTTACCTGGAGAGTTAATTGGAGAAATATTATGATTATGCATGGGATTATTGTCTTGCTTTTCATTAGTGTAAAGTTAGATAGTTTAATGTCATTCTCGCATGCTATATGATGATATTTCCGGAGCCTTTCTCTCATGGTTAATCTAGAGAGTTAATTGGCGAAATATTATGATTATGGATGGGATTATTGGCTTGATTTTCATTAATGTAAATTTAGATAGTTTAATGTCGTTCTCTCATGCTATATGATGATATTTCCAGAGCCTTTAGCTCATGGTTTACCTGGAGAGTTTTGGCAAAATATTGTGATTATGGATGGGATTACTGGCTTGATTTTCATTAGTTTAAAAGAAGTTTCAAGTTTTACTTTTGCCTTTAGTGTAATTGCAGTAGTTTTATTTTTTCTTCCTTGGATTTCATTTAGCTGTTATCATTTTTGCTTTCCTTTCATAGACATTTTGCCCGCTTAGATTAATCTAACTGTTCAAAGCTTTGATTTGTTTCATTTTCTCCTTTATTTAGAAATTAGGTTATAAAATTAGAAGTCATTAGATTTAATTGTCCATTAACATTTAGAGATTTCACTTAGAAGCATAGCTTTTCTTTCTTAGATTAACTTCCTTAAGCATAAGAAACAAAATCCCCACAAAAAAACAACATAAACTATAAAACAACAAAGTAAGAAAAAGAGTTAACTAAGCACATATGGTGCATCACACTTCATCAGTTTATGATACCCAGATTGATGATTTATGTAGAGAAATTTAAGACGTTAAATTGACTAGACATTTTGGCGCCATTGTTAGGGAAGTGTAATTAGGAGACCTTACTTCTTACATCTAAAAAAAAATTATTAATTTCTTGAGTATGGTCTCCTCCTACACTTTGTGTGATCTGGAGGATCAGAAAAAGAATTGTTATGTTAAAAAAAAAATAAAGAGAGAGAAAAAAGAGACAAAATAAACTTCATCATTTCATTTGATTCAGGAAAAAAAAAAAATCCAACTGCTTTGATAGGTTCAACTGTCCAGAATTGACTGGTTATGGTTTGTAGTGATCCTCAGAACACTGTGTCCTATTTTAATAAGATTCTGCAAATTCGTTGTGGAATGCAGCTTGATTCCACAACTAAATGTGAATTCCGCAGCTAATTTCAAGGTTTAGTAGGTTATGGGCATCCAATGAAGAAACTGACAGCATGGGCATCTCTGGAATCATCCCGACATGGATCCTATCCTAGTCACCCAGCCCAGGTCAATAAAAAACCAACTTAAGACCTCAGTCAAAGTCCTATTTTTAGCATATTTACCTTTAGTCTTTGCTGCCTGAAATTGAAAACCATTAATCATTCTTATGAAATTTCACAATTTCAGAGAAAAAAAGGAGACAACCAATGGCTATCTCCAATCCTAGTTTCCACTGTGGCCTTAATAAGAAATCTACATTCTTGTTCAAGCTTTGGCCTTGAAACAAACCTGCAAAATCATTAAAAAAAAAAACCTGCAACAACCCTCCTCTATCTTTGGTTGAGACAGGCTTAAACCCTCTTAGGCACACAACACTAAGTAAACAGGGCAAATCTAGATTGCTTGCTAGTGGTGGATAATAAGAAATATTTAAACTAAATACAACTCCAAGAATAAATAGAATGAGAGTGGCATGAATGGGAAAGTTCTCTGAGAAAACTATTGGAGTTAGAAAGCGAGAACGTATGACCGAGAGAAAAATACTTGTTCGGGTGTCCTTGAAAAATTTCAACACTATTCATTTGCTATTTCCTTGTGTTCAAATTGCTAATCAAACCAAAAAAATGCAGAACAGTAATTCAGGAAAACGCAAAACATTAAAAAAACGTCAAACTTCAACTACATGATCCGGCCAAACGAAGATGAATTTGGGAAAAATAAAACATGGGTTTTTTCAGAAACAGGGTCAATTAGATAACCGAGAAATTATTTTAGGAAATTTGTCGTGGTCCGGGAGAATTTTATAGTTCTTTAAAGCCCATTTTTGCAGGCCACGAGAGAGAAAAATGGAAATTGAAACATGAACAGGCTGATTGATTTAACTTGGTTGCTTAGAAAGGGGAATTTTAATTTGATTATGTGCTGGAATTTACCCCACCATGTCTCTTGCCTTTTAAATTCCACTCTTCTATAACTCATTAACACCTGTTAACAACAATCCCAATTGAATACGACTTTGTTTAAATGATTGACCCTATTACATGAACCGGTTGGATATGACTCTTCACAGCCAACTGATAGATGTGGCATGGAGCTTCTTGGCATTCGATGCAGAGGCCATTCGAAAACTCACTCATGTTTTGTATCATGTGTACTTCTGGTGAGTTAAACCCAAAACTGCCTCTAATTAAATTGGTCGCCTGGAACTGCTAGAGAGGAAGAAGAAGTATCAAAGTGGAATGAATCCCATGCAGGTAGTTGTGTTGTTTGTTTTTAGAATCATCGCGTTGATATTCCTGGGATTTGTCTTAAATATGAGCTATGGCTTAGTATATGCATGCCTGAACCAAAAAAAATTAAACTCTATCAAAGGAAATGTAAAAGACCATGGCTATCCCATTCAACAACTATGAAAATTTTGGCAAATGGTTTCTTGAGAATTATCAATTCCAAAACAAGTTCGAGCATTGCAGTAGTTGGTCTGTAGAATAATCCTCTATACATACAAAAGAATAATTCAAAACTGATGGTTGGTTGTCTTTTAGCTGCGGAATGTAGCTTTGTTCCATAGCAAACTAGCAATTCCACAGCCATTTTCATACTTTTGTAGGTTACAAGTGTTAATAGACGAAACGAGCCACATGGGTCGCTCGGAAAATGTCAGTACATGGATGGCACCCTATCCATTTGATCTAAGTCAATGAAAAAGGCTCCGGTCAAAGGGAATTCAAGGTGTGTGTTATCACTAAGTTGCCACACTAAGTCACCGTATGTCAAGAAAAAAAGCATAATTTTGAATCAGTGAAATGAATAAGTTATTTGCTCACTTTTATGAAAGTATTGATTAAATTTGGACTAATGAAGAACATGAATATCTAAATTTTTGTTTAAGACTTTTAGCTAGGAACTATGTTACATTCCATAGTTGTTTTCCAATTCCACAGCTGTTCTGATTTCACAGCTAAACATCAATTTGTAGCTGAAAACCTCACTGTTCAAATCAGCCTAACTTTCTCATACGAAATTAGATTTTGATGATTCAAATGTCATTGGAAACATATCGACAAGATCTACACAATGAGAAATCTATCATCAAAGTTTGAAACAAAAAATAATGAAATAAATTGCTAGAAAGAAGCAACATTGAACTTGAGGCACTATTCCAAAGCAGGTATAAATTATTTTGATTTTCCTTTGAGAACTTGTTTCATTAATACAAATTCTTAGTTTTGTGTGTAAATATCATAACTAGAGAGATTGGTCATCTCTCTCCTTTAATAATATTACCTTCCATTACAAAAGAAGTATTAGTTTTTTTGCAGGTTCCAGGAGGAAGGATAAATGACTACAAGTAAATGGTGTCTCTCTTAAGAGACCAATTTGTTTCATAAGAGGATGATCAAAAACAAAGAGGAAATATGCTAATGCAAAATCAGATCCAAACACTTGTAAAACTTTCAGATATTATTGTCTCCATCACATCCATACTTCATAATAAAACATTCACCTCATTTCCCTTCATATTTTCCATTTAAATTCACATATACTTTCCATTTCTTTTTGTCCATTCATAACCTACAAATAAAAGCAAGAGACTCATTCACATACTTATTGCCCATTTCCATTTCTACTCTCCATTGCCATCTTCCATTTTTATCTTCCCTTTCCTGTCATTTTCATTTCGCAAATAAGCCCTGCTTCAATGCAAATTATTGAGTTCATAGTCCTTTGAGTCTAAGTGTTATAGACATATTTGGGCACATCAACCCCAAACTTATATGTCAAATAGGTCTCATCAACGCCTAAAAGAGTTGTTTGATGCCCTAAAGGAACATAGTCATCTGAATACATCATTCCCCAAAAGTTCCGCCTGAGAAACCATCCAAAAATGGCCTAAATTGAACCATACTGACTGCTCCACTGGCAAAGTGCGATGCATACTGAGTGGTACATTGCCAGGGTGTGATGCATACTAATTAGGCCTTCTATAGGGTGCGATGGGTGAAGATGGACAAATGTCCGAGACATTTTGCTAGGTGGTTGCTCATGGAACCTTCTAGAAACTTCTCCTGTGCCACTTGCCTCTCTGAATTCGCCCTAGGATGAATAAGAGATCTAAGAAATCCCCAAGTGGAACCAATTGTCACAAGTGGAATGACACTAATAAAACCCATGGATGACTCACACCCTTGCACACATCTATAAATGGATCTCCAATTGAAGAGATCTAAGGGCTGGAAGGTTTTGAATTGCAAGCAAGTGTTGATAGTTTGTAATTAAGGAAAGAGCATTGTATTGTTGGTGTTATCTTGCTATTTCATGAGGTGAAGAAGGATTGAAGTTGGGAGGATGATGCTGGATCAGAAAACTGGGTTGTAATTCTCCCTTCTCTTAATTAAGTTCTTCAAGTTTTCTTTCTTATGATTGTGCAATTGTGAATGTTATCATTTGTGAATGTTATCATTTGTTCATTATATATCTAATTCTGTAATGTTTATGTCGTAATATATCATGATGCTTTGATGGTTCTTTGTTGATGTACTTGTGCAGGTACTCTCCAAGCCTATTAAGTATGGGGAGGAGTTGCAAGATCTGTCAAAGGGGAGAGAGAGCAAGCAAGGGATTAAGTGGAAGTTCCAGGTTGGTTTCATTATGTTTCTCTTATGTGTTACACATAGAAGAAATCGTTGAATTGCTTTAAACTGTTGTTTCTAGGGTAGCTGCCAAACCTAGAGGGCTAGCATTCCTTAGGAATACTAGTTTTCCAAGAAACAAATTGGAGACTCTACTGGGGAAGAACATATGTTTCTCTGTTGTTATTGTTTGTTTTATAAACTATGGATAGAGCCTGAAGTCAGCCAGGTAGCCTTCAAATTGCTCTTGCTTTGCAATTGCATAGTAGATGAATGTTGCTTCAGTCAATATCTACTTTAGTTTATAAATTAAACATTTGACTTACAAGCATTCTAGATGCCCTTTTGGTAGTTCAGTAACCTGTCAAGACATTCCTTCATACCTTGCTCTTTACTGTTCATTAAAACTTAGCTTAAATCATTGAAAACAGCTGCACATCTAAGCCAAAACCCATTTCAGTTGCGCTCCTTGGACCATCGCACTGTGTTCCACTGTAACCCAGTATGCATCGCACCTCCTGAGTGTGGCAAGTGTGATGCATCCCTGTTTTTGTAAAGCCTAGGTGCGATGACTGACTGAACTCTTTTTCTATTCTAGAAATTGGGGGTTTTTGACCTTGTTTTCAGTTTTGTTTAGTTGTTTTGCTGCATATGGACAGTGCCTCCTTACTAAAGCTTACTTGCATCACATAAATTAGCCTCAATTAGATTAGGATTAGTGAATTTTTTTGTGTATTTTTTCATCATTTACAATCCTTTGTCGAAAAATTGTTTAAATCGATTTGTCACTTTGAAGCAAAAATTGTTGTAATTGTCGTTTTGTGTCGAAAAGAGAAGTGTCATGAATTCTTCCTTCCTTTGATAATTGATTGAACTTTTCTTTATGTTTTTGATTTTATTTTTTTATATTCGAAGTGTCGAAAGCAGTTTTATTCAAAATTGAAAAGTGTCCTGGAGTCTTTCTTTCTCTTTTGAAGAAGAAATTGTCGAAAATGTCATTTTGAATGAAATATTTCAGATCTTTGTTGCATCTTGTTTTCCTTATTGGCATTTTTCACATTAATGAGAATGAAAACAAATACATGCATTTGCATTTATCATTTTTTGATTTGTGTGTGAAAAGATGATTTAGGGAAATGAACTAGGGTGTGCTCTTTGCTCTTTGTTTAAAAGCACTGTAATTTTCTTTCCCTAGTAGCTAGGATTTTCATTGCTCAAAATAAATAAAGATTGTTTATCATTGTAGATTGCATCTTAGGAATTCCAAATTATCATCACGTGGTGAACCATTGAAAGACAAACTCTAAACAAGATCAACTTTAAAATAAATTTCAATGAACCTAACAACGCTTTGGAACTTAACACAACATATCTAGAGATCTAGGCTAGAGACATGTTTTGGCGTCATTAAAACTAGTGGCTATCATTTTCATTGAAGATTAGGTGATTCCTCCTCCTTGATATGAAAAGTGCTAGCACAGATTTGTGCTCCCCGTACCGTCACGTATATATTGGAAGACCACAATAGGCTTATATCCTTTATCCATAGGAAGCTAAGTCAGCCACCTTATTGATCGCAATGCACTGAACACAACATTCGGGAAGATTGACTGCCGTACATAAGTCCTTGGTAATTTCTCTTTAATTTATCACCAAGGTGTATATTGTAGTTTTGTGATTGGTTTGGTAATCCCTCTGTCTATATTTTCCAGAGTAGTCACCTTCGTTCCTTTCCGACTCTTTAAAAGAAAAGGTCCATCTGAGCACTTGTCCTTTTAGTCTCATTAAAAATCGAAGGAGACTAGAGTCATCTTTAGCTTTTTCTTGCCTCTTAAAAACTGAAAAAGCAAAGTTGTGTCAAAGCATCATTAAAATTAATTAACTATGACTAACATCCCTATTCCTTAGTTGATCTTAGGTTGAGACGTATGGAGATGAATCTGGAGTTCACTGATTAAGGAATCCCTTTTGAGGGGAATCCTAGTCCTTTTCCTTCTTGGGGAAATATTGGTGCTCTTTATATGGCTACATTTTCCCTTCTGGGAATTACCATTGGCCTGCCAGTATGGCTATTTTCAACCTCTATGGTAGTACACCTCCGGTTGAACTTGCAATTAATCCTTTGCCTTCTTCCTCGTTTGCTTCTCCCTCCCCTTCTTCCTCTTCGCTTGACGAAAGTAGTGATACTAGTAACTAGGTGGTTGAGAAGAAGAAGAAAGGGAAGGAGAAGAAGAAGAAGAAGCCAATTCAACAAGGGGGAAACCAAGCAACCATTGCTCTGAATGCATCATCTAATGAAAATATGCCCATTAAACTTCCCAAACCCAAATTTCCATGCATAATTTGTACGGGAGACCATTTTCATCGAGATTGTCCTTGCTTTCCTCAAATCTTGAAAGAATGGTTTCCTCGTTCACACTATCCCATGTCATCAACTTCTGGAGATCATGTTGGTAACACACCTTCAACTAGTGATAGTAAAGTTCATGGACAAAGGAGAAAAGTTAAGTTTCCATGTAGGTTATGTGAAGGTAACCATGCCCTTCACCTTTGTCCCTTTTTGGATGAAGCCAAAAGAGTGTTGGATAACCATCCTGCTTCACCACAATGACTTCCATCTGGTTACAAGAAATTCTCCCTAAGTCCTTCACTAGTTGAAAAATCGATTGACTTAAATCACCTGTTAGTTGAAACCACTCTCTCTGAAAGTGAATCTTATGAGTCTATACCCAATCAAAATCAACAAGTCGAGGTAAAAATTGACCCAATTTCACCTTCAGCTAATCATACCTTTCTCGAAGAGAGTGAAAATGATACCATTCAAGTTCTTTTTGTTACTTCAGATTGTAATGAACTTGGGGGAAATCTACCTGTTCCACCAAGACAGGAGGAAAACCCTCCAGTTCTCATAACTCAAGGGGTTAATTCTCCCATTTATTCGCTACCCCCTCCAAGTAGTCTAGTCACTTCCTTTGACTGGAATCGACTAGCAAGATCTTGCCTCCCATATTATGTACAATTTCGGATCATAGTACATGTTTGTAAGATGATCGTGTCTGCACTATTATAGATGAAGGTGCATCAGTGAGTATCCTTTCCTCAACTGCTTGGAAAGCACTTGGTTCGCCATCGCTTATGCCTGTTACACAGAATCTGTTAGGCTTTAACAAAGGAATCAGTTGACCATTAGGGATCCTTCCTAAATTACCTATTACTTTGGGAGGGAAAATTATTCTTCTAAACATGATGGTAGTCCCAGGACCTTTAGACTACAATTTACTTCTTGGGCGTGACTATGTTTATAACATGGAAGCCATTATTTCAACACTCTTTCGAGTGATGCATTTCCCGCATGAAGGCAAAATTGTCACCATTGACTAGCTTTCATTCCCCGGTCCAAGCATAGCTCCAAGTCAATCATCATCCCTAAATGGTCCTTTTCCATCAACAATATCAATTTAACCTTCATTCCATCCACCTGATAAACATGAGTAGTCTGGTGAGTGTAATGACACTTGGGGGCATGCATCTAGTTGTAAAGATAAGTTTCCCTATAGGTTATGTGATTGGTCTGACACATCATTCAACTTTGTCTATTATGGACGAAGCCAAAGAGGTCTTTTTTCTATTCTGGATGAAGCTATCCTACCTCACCGTAGTGACTTCCATCTGGTTACAAGAGACTCTCCCTTTTATCATGCTGGGGGCATGCAAACATTTTTCAAGCATAGTTTTTTCATTTCAAGATTGTGTAAAAATGAAACTGACTTCAAGCATATTTTGTCGTTTCTAGCTTGTGTAAAAATGAAAATGAATCCAAGCATAGTTTATTCGTTTCAAGTTTGTGTAAAAATGAAACTGAATCCAAGCATAGTTCCCCATGGTTCAATCTTGTCAAAAAATGAACCCATTTACAAGTAAATTAACCTTTGTGATTGCCATTCTATTAGCCTTTTGAGCCTTGATTGTGTACATCTCATCACCACCATCTCTTCGGCCGATGATATGCTTCCACTTGGTTGTTTTACCCTTTTTGAGGAATAGTCACAATACGTGGTCTTATTAGCCAACCTCTTCACAGAAATCAACATGTTTTGAGAAGTTCCAAAATTCACCGGAACCAGTGACTACCCTACACACCACTCATTCCTCAAAATCAAGTCCTCTTTAAACCTTTCCAAACTCGTTAAATATGAAAAGATTGTCGAGCTCTTGTCTTTTTCAGCTCGTTAAAGTGATTAGAAAAGTCATCCCTCTTGTATTGTTTTATCCTTTTTCGAACCTATGGGATTATTTTACGAAAAAAGAACTAACGGAGTTTTATTTTTGTTCCTTTTCAAACTCTCTAAACATGAAAAGGATTGAGTTATCCTTGTCATTAAACTCGTTAAAACAATAGCGACAAACTTGTCCATCTAGATGAGACTGAGGCTCACTGTCGCTAGATTCGTTAAAAATTTAAATAGCGACAGGTTTGCCCAAAGGGAAAATTATAGAACAAGCATATCTTATCCTCCTCAAGCTTGAAAAAAGTAAAGAGGTATTGGTCAGCAATGACTGGGGAAAAAGGGGAAGAAAACCTAAAGAATTTATGGTAGCAAGTCGCTCTTGAACATGACACTTTCACTTTATCACCATTATTGAGTTGGGTTGGGTTATTCCATTCATCGGTCATCTCATCAATGGTCTTTCATACCATCCATATTTTGGGGTTAATGCTACCAATTCATCTCAGTGTCGCCAACATGTTCAAGAGAAGTCATTCAGTTGAGAAACCATCATCTAGTTAATGTTTCATCCACTGCAATACCTCCAACCTTCATTTTTTCATGACCGCCATTCCTGAACCTTCTGTTGTCAATTCATTTTCACCTCTAGAAATCATTTTCTTCATTTCATGTCGTAGATGTGGGATACATCAGGGCCCTCCTATGACGTGTCACTTCTTGTTGACATCAGCTCATTATCCAAGAAGTTGACTTAGAAACAACCCTTTCAGTGCTTTGAAGCTTGCATACATCAATGTCAAGTTTCTCACTTCCGGCGATAGGTTGACATCAATGGCCTTCGACCGAAAGATTTTGCATGGTGTTCGATGTCGGATCATATATTCACACCATGTGAATTGTATTGTAGTACCTTGAGGGTCATTATCATTATTGGTGATTCCTATCACGTCTGTTAATAGCTTAGATCATTGGCTGGTAATCAGGTGATGTCTTTCCATGTTCGACTTTAAAACATCTCTTCACATGGATTGACTTGTACATTGAACGAAGATTGAACAAGTTTGAAGACCCCAAATCTAGTTTCACCCATCCGGGGTGTGATATATTTAGGGACATAAAAAACATCAAATGTACGAAGGCTCTACACAGATGGTCATCCTAACCATGGATGATGACTTTATATCTGAAGAATCACCAGTTTGTATCTGCAGATGACGATCTCCTCTATGTACATGAAATGAGTTTATAAAGCTGAGCATGGGAATGCCTCCCTCAGCTAGATCATGAAAATTATATTAAGATGATTTATTGTATTGTAACTTATGCAGGTCACCTTCCAGTTTGAAACTTTGGATCCTCATGACAAAGCATTTCACTCGACATCACTATTTACAACTTCATGCTTTAGGGGGCAACTATTATAGACATATTTGGGCACATCAACCCCAAACTTATATGTTGATAAACTAGTGCTCATCAACCCCTAAAAGAGTTGTTTCATGCCCTAAAGGAACATAGTCATCTGAATACATCATTCCCCAAAAGTTTCACCTGAGAAACAATCTAGAAATGGCCTAAATTGAACCATACTGATTGTTCCACTGGAAAAGTGCGATGCATACTAAGTGGTACACTGCCAGGTTGTGATGCATACTGATTAGGCCTTCTATAGGGTGCTATGGGCGAGGATGGACAAATGTCCGAGACAGTTTGCTAGGTGATTGCTCATGGAATCTTCTAGAAACTTCTCATGTGCCACTTGCCTCTTTGAATTCACCCTAGGATGAATAAGAGATCTAAGAAATATCCAAGTGGAACCAATTGTAACAAGTGGAATGACACTAATCAAACCCATGGATGACTTACACCCTTGCATACATATATAAATGGATCTCCAATTCAAGAGATCTAAGGGCTGCAATGTTGTGAATTGCAAGGAAGTGTTGATAATTTGTAATTGAAGAAGGAGAATTGTATTGTTGGTGTGATCTTGCTATTTCATGAGGTGAAGAAGGATTGAAGCTTGGAGGATGATGCTGGATCAGACAACTGAGTTGTATTTTTCCCTTCTATTAATAAAGTTCTTCAAGTTTTCTTCCATATGATTGTGCAATTGTGAATGTTATCATTTGTGAATGCTATCATTTGTTCATTATATATCTGATTTTGTAATGTTTATGTTGTAATAGATCATGATGCTTTGACGGTTATTTGTTGTTGTACTTGTGCAAGTAGTCTCCAAGCGTGTTAAGTATGGGGAGGAGTTGCAGGATCTATCAAAGGGGATAGAGAGAAAGAAAGGTATTAAGCGGAAGTTCTAGGTTGGTTCCATTATCTTTCTTTTATTTGTTATACATAGAAGAAATTGTTGAATTGCTTTAAACTGTTGTTTCTAGGATAGCTGCCAAACCGAGAGGGCTAGCATTCCTTAGGAATACTAGTTTTCCCAGAAACACCAAGTTCCTTGTAAATACACCTTGAGGCTTGCATGCCTTAATGGAAATTCCTCATGCTGACAAACAATGGGAATACATTAATGTCCCTTGTTCATCAGATCTTCTAGGTGACTTGACTTCGTCAAAATTATTCATACCTAGCTAGATGTGTTTGGGCATCTTGACTCTCATTGTCATCAATGGTGAGAGTTCTCGTGTTGACTAGTGGCATCCATTAATGGCCACTAAGTCAACAATTTCCTGCTATGTTCGACATTATAACATGTCTTCACATAGTGGGAATTGTGCCAATGAGTTTTGAAGACATAAAAACTATTATTTTCAACATTTTGGAGCAGATTCAACAGCTTTTAGTAGAATCAATAAAAATTCATATTGACTCTTTTTGTCCAGCCACTTGAAGAAGATTATGATAAGAATTTTGAAGCCACCATACATACAACTCATCCATTTCAAACAGTAAGTTAAGGTATGTAATTTTCTAACTTTTGACCATATAATTCCATAAAATGCTAGAATGATAATTGTTGGAAAAACATTTCTCTTCCTCGTTTCATAAAATTGCCAATACCATCAATTTGGGGGGGGGGGAGGGAATACATTCATATTCATATCTTGCCATGTTCATGTCATATTCAGAAGCCCACATACTTCCAAATATATTAACTATTACATTGTTATTATGAGCATACAATGGCTTTTTCAAAAGTGCTTAAAGGATAATGGGATACAAACACAATCATAGTTGTCACACAAGAACCAACCGTGTTGCAATTCAAGTAAAACACATTGCAAAAGTATGAAGTTATCAAAAGATATCATGCAAAGTTAAGAAAAAGCTCAAAGATCAAGAGACTTAATGTAATATATATTGCATGAGGACATGCAATAGCTTCAGTTGGGGGGTATGTTGGGGCTTGGAATTGTCATTCATTTCCATTACACTTTCACTATTGTGTCCATTATATCACCTTTATTTCACCTCCATTTCACTACCATGTCACTACATTCATCTCACTTTCATTATAATTGGGCCACATTTATATTTTTCCAAACTTTATTAATTCTTAGCCTTTTTAAGTGAATTTGTCACTAAAATTTAGAAAATAATGTGCATATGCTTATGCCTAACAATTGGGTTGAGATTGTTGACATGTGTAGGTCAAAAGGAGGCTTCTAGAAGACCTTTATGTGGCACCCTAAGGCAAAATTCGAATTTGAGTGGAGAGAATCATGGGATCATGAGGATATGTGCCACATCTCCTATTTGTATTTAAACTCTAAAAAGACGTGTCTTATCAGTTCCTATTTTGATTAGGACTCTAGAGGTAGAAGGAGAGATTCATGGACTCTCATTACTGAGATGACTTCTCATATTTTTGTATAAATAGGAGGTCTCTCTCCTTCATTTTTTAGCTTGTAGCTGGTAGCTTTTGAGGTTTTTTGTCTTAGCTTTTGTAGCTTGGAGCTTGTAGTTTTTCCTTGATGGCTTTGGAAAGATTTGGAGAGCTGTGTTGTACTTTGTAATTTTGAAGAATTTGAATAAAGCTTTGATATTCTTAACATGGAAGGAGATGTGAAGTAGATGTCATGGAGCATATTAGAATGTAAGGTAGAGTAGATTTTGTTTTTTAGTTTTTCTTTGATTTCATTCAAGTATGTCATTTTATTGTTTTCAAGTCTGATAGTTTAGATTTTCTATTCATGCAAGTGAGTTCAACCAGTTGATTGTAGATTAGTTTTTTCTTTACATGTGTCTTGTATTTAATTATTAGATTAGTCTCTTACGCTATATGATGATATATCTGGAGCCTTTAGCTCATAGTTTACCTAGAGAGTTAATTGGCGAAATATTATGATTATGGATGGAATTATTGGCTTGCTTTTCATTAGTGTAAAGTTAGATAGTTTAATGTCATTCTCTCATTCTATATGATGATATTTCCGGAGCCTTTAGCTCATGGTTTACTTGGAGAGTTAATTGGCAAAATATTATGATTATGGATGGGATTATTGGCTTGCTTTTCATTAGTGTAAAGTTAGATAGTTTAATGTCATTCTCTCATGCTATATGATGATATTTCCAGAGCCTTTAGCTCATGGTTTACCTGGAGAGTTAATTGGAGAAATATTATGATTATGGATGGGATTATTGGCTTGCTTTTCATTAGTGTAAAGTTAGATAACTTAATGTCATTCTCTCATGCTATATGATGATATTTCCGAAGACTTTAGCTCATGGTTTATCTGGAGAGTTAATTGGCGAAATATTATAATTATGGATGGGATTATTGCTTGCTTTCCATTAGTTTAAAAGCAATTTCAAGTTTTACTTTTTCCTTTAGTGTAATTGCAGTAGTTTTATTTTTGCTTCCTTGGATTTCATTTAGCCATTATCATTTTTTCTTTCATTTCATAGACATTTTTCCAGCTTAGATTAATCTAAATGTTCAAAGCCTTGATTTGTTTCATTTTCTCCTTCCTTTATAAATTAGATTCTAACATTAGAAGTCATTAGATTTAATTGTCCATTAACATTTAGAGATTTCACTTAGAAGCATAGCTTTTCTTTCTTAGATTAATTTCCTTAAGCATAAGAAACAAAACCCAAAAAAAAAACATAAACTATAAAACAACGAAATAAGAAAAAGTGTTAACTAAGAATATATGGTTCATCACACTTCATCAGTTTACGATACCCGGAATGATAGTTTATGTAGAGCAATTTAAGACATTAAATTGACTAGAGAATGTCTTTAAGGGTTGGATTCATCCTCCTCTGAGGCTGCTTGACTGGTTTGCAATCTTCCTTAATGTATATATGATTAGTACATATTGAAGGGTGCACTCCCTTCATCTACTTATAACTCCAGGCGAAGGCATCTAAATGTTTTCTCAATAAGCTGCACAGCTCCTTCTCCTGGGAGGTGGATAGGGATGGATTGATTTTCAAGGTTTTGTCTAGGCCAAACTCTATATTCTTAACACGGATTGAGGTCGGGTCAACCACACAGAGATTAGTTAAGGGATTGTTTTGGGTTTCTTTCACTATGTCCTCTAATGGCAAAATTATTGGTATCGGAGCAAAATTATTGGTATCAGAGCAAAATTATTGGTATCAGAGCCCTGTTCCTTTTCTGAGCCTTTTGTTATCTCTGAGTCGAATTTATAGACAGAGCCTCCAGAAAGCCAGGTAGCCTTCGAATTACACAGCTTCGGCGTGTATATTAGATAAACGCTTTCTGAAGTCAATCTCTGGTTTAAATTCATTATGGCCAAATTCCTACGATCATTCACTACCGTTGAGCGAAAAGTCATCAATGAAATATCATCCCGGTCGGTTGAATCTGAAGTCCCTGAGTCGAAGAATGAAAAACATGAAGTAGTCGAAGACCCTTCCAAATGGACTCCTCCTGAGCTCCATTCTACTGAAATTTATAAACTACCCATGACCTTCCTGCTTAAAAAGAAAAATTTCTTAAAGGAAGTTGAAATCACAATAAAAATTTCTGGTCAGTCTGTTCAAATTCTTGCATTGAATCTCTTTTCCGATGATGAAATTAAACAATTTCGTCAGTATGCTCGTGATGGGAAATATTTTTATCTTCATTTTGGGGGGATAAGAATAGGACTTGCTCCTTTGTTTCGTCATGGTATCAACACTCCTTGTATTGTTGAACTATTTGACACTCGTCACCAAAGTTATGATCATGCCCGTATAGGCACTATTATGGGAAATTTATCCACTGGATGTCAGTATGGAACCATTTTTCCTGATTATGCTATTAGCCTTACAGATGCTCATCTAAAGGATTGTTGGAAATTATTATCTGGTGTTCAAGGATTACAAATGGCAGAAGAAAGTGAATATCTTTCTATAATTGGGCAGGCCTCTTTTCAGCTTACTAATACAGCACATCCCAAGCTGAAACAACCTGTTTTAAAAGACTGTGTTACTGTTGGGTTAACCAATGCTCAAGTAGAAGGTGTTCTCTATGACCAAGAAGAATTACCTAGTAATTGGTATTTCCAGTACAAAGCCATTAATGATACCAGAAAGCCTGAGTTAAAAACCAAACGAGTCACAATTGATGATGGTTAGGTCAAGGTCATTCCTCCTCGGCCTCAAGTTCCTCGTCCTCTCACCAGGCAAAAGAAATATGTTTTTCCTCTAGATCCTACAACGATTGCCTCCAGCAGTCAAACTATGCCTACATTTCAAGAAGTCGGTCAGTCCGAACCAATTTTAGCCCCAGAAGAATTGTACATACCAGAATCAAAACCTTTTCTTCCTATTGTACAGAAAATGCATCATCTCGGTCACTACCCTCCTGTCGAAGAATGGCAGTATGCTAATCATCGATTTGTGAAAGGTGGAAAATGGCCTTCTCGCACTAAATTCAGTACAACTTCTTCCTCTTCAAGGCAACCGCCTACTAGAGCTGATTGTGCACCACTTATTGAACATAATGCACAGAATCCAAATGATTTAGATCAAGTATATCAATTAGGTAATTATTTAACTACTTGGACAGCACATGCTGAAGAAGTCCTTGATGATTTAGGATGTCAAAGTGAACAAATCTTAACAAATCTGAAACTTCTCCAGGATGAGAATACCGTTGATCAGCAGCGACGAGAAGAAAAAGAGAAAAGAAGAAGAGCTAAGAAGAAAAGAGAGTCTATGCCTCCTAGATTCTCTAGATCAATGGAAATTCCATCCAAGTGGGAAACTACTGATTCTAAATCTGAAGAAGAAGAAGAAAAAGAAGAATCAAGTAATAGTCAAGTTAGTTTTTTCAAAGAAAAATCCAAACCTATTACTTCTTTCTCAAACAAGTCTGAATTAGCGACTTTTGAAAATGCTGCTACTTTATTTCCTTCATTTATCAAACCATCTCTGCAAAAAGCCAATAGACAAACTGAGCCTAAATATCCAAGACTTGAAGAAGATCTTTTTGCCACTAATATGTCTGGATATGTTCTAGATTTGGATAGATCAAAAAATCCTGGTGAATCTATCAGAGTCTGGATTGGTGCTTTATATCAAATGCAAGTTGTTTCCAAATTTGATAATTTTTCAATATTTCTACTTGCTGAAAAAAGAATGGCTGGTATTGTTTGGGATTGGTGGTTTTCAGCAACACCTGAAGAAAGACAAAATGTTGCTTTAGCAGGATTAGCAGCTTTAGAAGTTTTACTTTTAACTCAATTTGTTCCAGAGCCTACAGATGAATATAGACAACTTATAACTGATCTGTCCCGAATGCAACTCAAAGATTTGAAAGATCTTGATCAGTTTGGATCTGAGTATATGGGAAAAGTTTTTAAGGCAAAACTAAATAATGATTATACTCAGAAAGTGAATTTCTTGTCTAAACTTCCCGGCAATCTAGGAGATATGATATCCAAAGATATTGAAACTTAAGGTAAAAAGATTGAGCAGATTTATTGGATAGATCTGTTGTTTCGAGCCAAAGAGAAAGTTAAATATATTTGTTGGCAAAAACAAAGTCAGAATATTTCTCCTAATCTTAATGTTTGCCAAGATGTCTTACCTTGGACTCCGTTTCATAAGAGAAAATCAAGAAAGTCTGGAAAAAGATATGGTAGGTACAGGACTAAGAGAGTTGCAAATCCTAAAAAGCCCTTCCGAAAGTTCAGGTATGTTAAGAAAAGAAAGCAGCCTCGAAGAGATGATAGATGTTATATTTGCAAGCAAGAAGGACACTTTGCTCGCAAATGTCCTAAGAGTATATCTGGTAAACTTAAGGCTTGCTTTGATATTGAAGATTTTGCTGATGATTGGTCAGTAGTTAGTTCTAATGATGAAGTATCTGATGTATATATTTTGACAGATGCTTCTGATTCTGAGCAAGAAGTAGTTGATTCATTAAGTCAGAAGATGAATGTTTTAGCTTCCACTTCTGATCCTGAATGGGAAGAAGAACGTCATTTTAGTGATGAATCTGCTACCGATGAATATCTCGAAGAATCCTCTTCTGAGATGTCAGAGACTGAGAGTATTGTTTCTACAGACACACAAAATTCACAACCCCGTTTTAATTCCTTGTCTCCACAACCACTAGTGAATTCTTTGTGTCCATATCCAAAAACAGTCTCTTCCTCTTCCTCACTTCCTGTTAATATTCCTTCTGCAAATGAAAGTGCTTTTCTTAAGAAAATTGTCAAGACAAATCGTCTTTTGTATATTCCAGTTGAAGTTCAAGTTCGTGGTGAGTGGATTAGTGTCGATGCTTTCATTGACACAGGTGGTTCTAATAATCTTGCTCGCCCTTCTCTCTTTAAAGGTTTATGGAAACCTTTGCATAATATCCTTGTTTCTGAGACCATTGGTGGTACTGTTAACCTTACCCACTATGTAGATAATGTTTCTTTGAAACTGGGGGGGGTTACTATTAAAATCTCTGCAATTCAGCACTATGACAATTCCTCAAGTCTATTTCTGGGAATGCCATTTATTAATTCTATGTTGCCTGTTACTATTAGTGAAGATAAGATTATCTTCAATATAAAGAAAAAGGCAATTGTTGTTCCACGATTATCTATGGCAGATTCTGAAGCCAGAAAGACACAGAGTCAAAAGAAAGTTGACTACAAGAAGCAGAAGAAAACGTCTCGTGATTGGCAAGAAGTGCTAAGCATTTATGAGGCAAAAGCTCAGTCAACTTTGAAAGCAAACAAAGATCCTAATTGGTCTCTTGAACAGTTGACTATCTATGAACAGTTATTGAAATGTTGCTCAAATAACCCACAGGCATTTTGGACTACTGCAAGTCCAAAACAAGAGATCATTACATTGCATGAAAATGGAGTCACTGGAAAGCTAATACCTTGTACTCCAGCAGAAGAAAAAGAGATGCGAAAGCAAATTCAAGAACTGTTAGATCTTCAATTAATTGAGCGCAGTGAATCTCACTATTCATGTTCTGCATTCTTGGTAAGAAATCATTCTGAAATTGTTCGAGGAAAAGATCGCATGGTGATCAATTATAAGCCTCTTAATGCTATCACTAAGAGCTTCAATTATCCCTTACCTCGACAAGAAACTATCATGCGCAAAATTCATGATAGTAAAATCTTTAGTAAGTTTGATTTAAAATCTGGTTATTATCAAATCCAGATTGCAGAAGAAGATCGGCATAAAACTGCTTTCACATGCCCTGTTGGTTTCTATCAATGGAAAGTAGTTCCATTTGGTTTGAAGAATGCTCCTGCTTTCTTCCAACGAAGAATGGATCATATTTTCGGTCCATATGATTTTATAGTTGTATATATCGATGACATTCTTGTACATAGTATTGATTTAGAATCTCATCTGAAGCATTTACAAGTTTTTCTTGAAGAAGCAAAGAATCATGGTCTGGTTCTCTCTGAAAAGAAAATGGTTCTTTTTCAAGAACAGGTGGAATTCCTTGGTATTCAAATCAAAGAAGGAAAAATTCAGATGCAGCCTCATTCGCTTATCAAGTTATCTGAGTTTCCTGATCATCTTACAGATAAAAAGATGATTCAAAGATTTTTAGGGATTCTCAATTATGTACATAAATACATTCCTGATTTATCTGAGAAAACAGCCCCTATTTGCCAATTTATTAATGGTAGCTGGTCTTCAGAAGCCACAATTGCAGTTCAACAGTTAAAAGAAGAATGTCAAAAGTTACCTTCTTTGAAGCCTCCTGGTAATGGATTTCTAATCTTACAAACTGATGCTTCTGATAACTTTTGGTCAGCTACTCTTCTGGAAAGGGTAACCATCGAAAATAAAGTCGAAGAAATCCTATGCGCCTATTCATCCGGAGAATTTTCTAAACATCAGAAAGAATACTTCCCAGCTGAAAAGGAAACCTTAGCCATCTTCAATGGAATACAGAAATTCGAAATCTATCTAGCTCCTGCTAAGTTTCTCATTCGAACTGATTCCATGAATTTTAAATATTTCCTCAATGCAAAAATAGATAAACAGTTAGCTAGAGGAAGATTATTAGCATGGCAGATGTGGTTTCAGATGTATGAGTTTGATGTTGAATGGATCCCTGGTAACTCTAATTTCTTGGCTGATGCATTGACCAGGGAGATGAACAAAGCATATGGTATGGTTTCTGTCACAAATATTTTTGCTCTTCCTGAAGAAGACTCTCTTCTTACTTTTGTTAAAAGATGGAGAATACTGCAGCAAATGGCTAGCGATCTCACTGATGAGATCAAAAAGCTTGTTGGTTTAAGGCTTCGACGTAATCAATGGATCCAGAATTGCCAAGCATGGCAAGCTAAAAATGTTGGTCAATTTTTAGGATTAGATGAAGACTTGGTTAAAGTTTTCCCTCTTCCTAACATGAAGGTCAAAGTATATTTTAAAACCTTAGATAATTTCTGGACCAAGGCCTATACTGATAAAGCTATTTATGTCTTGAAAGTTTTGAATTACTACCAGATTATTGGTGTAATTGATTTTGCTCTTTCTGTATACAGTTCTACTAAGATGCTCGATCTAGCAGAGATAAATATGACTGAAAAAATCCAAAGGTTCCTTGTTTCTCTCCGCATTTCTGATCTATTTGAAGAAATGGACGCCGCCTTTTTACAGCGTGTCGATGAACACTATCATTCTACAGATTCCTTTCCTCAGTATGAGTTGTTTCAACCCTTTGCTGATTGGGAGATTAAAAATGGCAGGTGTCAGAAAAAGGTTGTAATACGAGCTTCACAGTGTGTTGAACGAACTGTTCAATATCTTCGAACATACACCTCTCCATGGGATCACTACAGCATGGAATTTATACTTCCTATTGATCCGAACCCCTTTGATCAGATGTATAGTGTAGTTGTTTTAGAAGGACCTCATTTAGTTGATAATCCAGATCAAATCCGAAAGATTACCTCCTGGCTTAAAGAGTTCCCAAAATTAACTCTTCAAGAAAAGGTATCTATGACAAAAACGGTTGACCAAATGCAAGGATCTAAACTTGCATTTGAAATCTGGATTAATCCAAAGAATTTCATTACAATGAAAATTCGTCATGGTAACTGGTCAGAAGACATAGCTTTTCTGATTAGTTTGATTTTATCTAATCATGTGTGTTCCTCGGTTGTGTTCACTAGAGGATGGCAATATCAGTATGATATCAGCCAGTATTGTAAAATCTGGGTTCAATATTGTATTGAACGAACTGTCACAATGTTTCAGATATTTAGATGGGATTTGCTTGATGGAGTAGAGCTGGCTGTTCAAAATGTGCCAGAAATCAAGCCACGAAGGTATGATATTTTCCTAGGGATAGAGATTGATCCAATGGTGTACCTTAATAGGTGGAAAGTAAAAGACACAGAGTATCTGTTTCCCAGAAAGCATCTTTATGTCACAGCAGATACTATCAAGTTCGATACAGGACAATCATCCCGTGCTCCTATCCATAAAGAATCCACTATTCAAGTGGCCAGCGCAAAAGGTAAAGAAAAAGAAGACGCTACAGAAAAAGAAACGATATTTGTGGATGTGTGTGAAGATTCGCAAGTCAATAATGTGGATTGGGAACAAAAATATCTCGACATTCTAGAAAAGCAATATTACAACAACAAATCCTCGTCAGAATTTGATCCCAGTTCCGATGTCGAAAGCGACCGCAGCCCCACATGGTGAACCTTTTACTTTTGCAGATGCGCATGCGGGTGCATCTTTTGTAATTATTATCTTGCATTATTGTACTCGAGCATATCTGAGTAGACACCTCCATGACCAATCGATGTCAGGCAAGGACCCTCAAGATGCTCTTTTCTTGTATAAATAGAGATAGAATAGGTAGTCTTAGTATCGTAGAATTGTGAGTTTCTGAGTGTTTGTAATCAAGTCTGCTCTTGACTTGCTACTTCTGTGGTGTGTAACATTTTATTTGATATAATATTGAAGCCTGCTGGGCCGCCAGTCTGAGGACTGTTCGTTCTAAGATCATCTGTGGTTGAGATTGTAAGGCATGTTGTTGAAGCGCCAAGGTGTCGCGCTGTGTACGCATTTCTCTGGTTGATGTGAAGAAGTTCTGCTTCAGCGTCCACTTCAATTTTATCAAGTAAGTTACGATAGTCCATCCATCTTTAGAAGTTAAAGAGCATTCTGTTATCTTTATATCAGAGCTGTTAAGAGCTATTGGTCATTTATTGGAATCAAAGCAATTATAGCAATTATTGGTATCGGAGCAAAATTATTGGTATCGGAGCAAAATTATTGGTATCAGAGCAAAATTAAATTAAATTTTCAATGATATCATCCTCATCTTGCGTTACCCCCCCATGGTAGTTTCTAATGTACAAAGTGGTGTATAATAGGCTTCATCCTCATCCTCCTCCTCCAACCAGAGAGGTAGATCATGTTATAGCAAGGCTTGGGTAGGAGGGTATAGGACTAACTACTTAGACATATGCTCGTTTTTGATGGTCATGTTCCTAGCCCGACAACTGATATAGGCATCGGCAGTAGCCAACCAGGGTCTTCCCAGGATGAGAGGATTCCTAGTGAGCTTTTCTTGTAGCTGGAGAACCAAGAAATCAACAGGGTACTCCCAAGAATCAATGGAGACCATCACATCCTCCACAATCCCTTTAGGGGTCACAGTGGAGCAGTCTGCTAGATATAGTACTATCGTGGTCTTCCTTGAAGAGCCATGGAGGTTAAGTTTTAGCATGGTGTCCTTTGTCATCACATTAATGGAAACTCCCAGATAAATCAAGGTATGTGGGATCATGGTGCCATTGATGTGGACATCAACTATTGGTCTTCCACAGTCCAGATGTTTCAGACAGATTACCTACCCCAACATTAGGTCAGATAGTTGTCCTATGACATTGATGGTTGGGGCATCTCTCTTGCGCCTGCTTGGATGCCTAAAGCACTTCTATTTGATCAGCTAATTGTATATAGGCACATCTTTTATGGCTTGGAGAAGTGGTATCTTCACACATAACTTTTTTAATTCTCCCAGAAGTTTAGTTTCTTCTGGGGTGGGCTCTCCCGGATAGTCTCTCAAGAAAGGATGGAATTTCTTTAGGTTCACTTTACTCTTTATCTTCCTCAATCTCCCTAAGGGGAGGCTGGCTATTTGGGAGAACCTTCCCAGATCGCAGGTTAATCTCCTCAATCTCCACAACATAAGTTGGGCATGATGGTTTCCCACTATATACTTGTTGAGCTTGTCTGTTGCTTGGGTTCGGGTTTGGCTAGGCAGGCATTTGGGGTTGCCTTGGTGGAGCAGAAAGCAATGGTTGTGGTTGAGAAGGTGGTGGAGGCAAAAGAGCGGGAGGAGAGTTGTACTGGGGCCTCCGCCCCTGATGAGATGCATTCCATTGAGGTTGTAACTGAGCATAGGATTGGAATGAATGAGCAGCTAGTTGGGCATGGTATTGAGATGGAAAGGACCAAGTAGGAGGCGTGGACCAGGAAGGATGAGCAGGAGGGCCCCAAGAAGGTATGGAAGTGCCTTGGTTAGGGTTGTAATATGCCTGAGATGTCCTTTGCATCCCCTACTGGTATGGTCTGGGTCCATGCAGTTTCCTTTGGTTCATGAAATAGAGTGGTTTAGTGGCTCCTTCGTCCCCTTGGTATACAACTTTAAGTCTGGGCAAGGAAGGACAGTTGTCTGTAGAATGATCTTCTTCACAGACTGAACAAACCTCTATAGAATTCAATGGCATTCGTTCCTAGGATGCCTCCTAGTGCACCTGGGACAAAAAATGGCCAAAGCCCTCTCTGCTTCCTCTTGTTTTCTTTTGATATGGAAGCTATCCATTTGCATGGAAAGAGTCTGTAGCATCTCACTCTTGAAGTCTTCTAGCATGTTTCCAAGTTCACCTTTGATGGATGAATTGGATGAGGGGGTATTGGCTATGGGTTGACTCCCCCTACCTCTGTTTCTGGCTGCTCTAGAATGGTTTCTAAAGACAGTCATTATGTCCTCATAAGGTAGTTGGTAGATGTCTCCCTCGGCCAGTAAATGGAGCGTGTCTAGAAGGTCTTCTGAGATTCCCCTAAGCAAGACCAACTTCAAAAATTCAGGGTCAAGTGTGCACTTGGCCCTTTTGTAACTGAGCCAGAACCTCTCTTCATAATCTTCCAAGTATTCATCACTTCCCATGGTCATTCAGAAGATTTATTCCTTGGTATCTTTTGACCTACAGTAGTCTCGGTATTTGTTATTAAAGGCCTGTTGCATCTGAGACCAAGTTGTGATGCTATTGCTAGATAACTCCATGAACCAGTGCAATGCTGCATCCTTGAGAGTAGAAGGGAATAGTTTCAACTTTTGCTCATCTTCTGCATAGTCACAGGTTCGGCAGATGACAACAAACTCAAACAAGAAGTTTTCAGGATTTTCTATGGTCAAACCATGGAAGTGAGGTAGGGCTAAGGGACTTATATGCTTCATTTTGGTGTCCCCATTGGTCTCCCGAATGGGAAAGGTACCCTCTATTATTTCTCCATCCCCCCTAGCATTTCTGTTCTTAGCCATTGTCTCAAGAGGGATGTTTTCTTCTTCTTCCCCTATAGTTTCTTCAAATATCTCTAGTTGTTCACCTAAAGGTTCTTCTTGATCACTACCACCGAAGAACTGAGAAGGTTAGCTCTGTGATGTAGTGGGGGTGTTGGGCATGAATCTTCTTGCATTATCTATGTTCTTATGAGGCATGAAAGGAAATCTTTTTGGTTGGTTTTTGTTTTTTTGATCCAGATTTAAACAGGAACACAATAAAATAAAGAGATAACCATATACACAAAGATGCAGCGGAAATAATGCTTCATTTCATTAATGGAAAATACCAAAATATGCTTACAACCAGAATTGGAAATAAATCAGCTAGGGCGATGGTAGCTTATCTCTGAGAAGAGATGTGCGACTACATGCCTCTGAACTGTTCCGAACTGTGTTACAATGAGGCTCGAAGGCCTATTTATTGTTGAGAAACAATGGAAAACCCTTCACATTCCAAAACCTACCCCTAGGAGATGAAACGCCAAACTGTGGGCCCCGTTTGGGGGTAAGTTGGTACATCAACTTCCCGGGGTCGTAACTTTAGCATATGATCTCCGTTTGACGCGTACAATAGCTCATTAGAAAGATCTATTCGAGCACTATCATTGTTGGAACGGGCAACATCGGTCCATGACCCATGTTGCCCCCGGATTCCCCAAAAAACGTCGTTTAGGGCCTCAAAACGGCTCCGGAAGTTCAGGACCCGAAAAACTGCTAAAAATAGTAAATTGTGCTACAATTACGGAAACTAAAAAACTGAAAGAGACAGTTGCGGGGGTCCAAATGGGATAGGTGGGTGGCCACCAACATCCACCTGGATCAATGTGGGTACAGGAGACATGGTTAAATGCAGACCAGAAAGTATCTGCTTCATATAATATATTGCTGAGTGTGAAATTGTGACATATAGTATCATGATTGATCCAATTTACAACAGTCATTGAATCACCATATATATTGAGGTTTAAACACTGATGTTGCAGGGAGAATTGCAATAGGTTCCGCAGGGTCATGAGTCTTAACAACTACTTAGAAATAATTAATTAATTTATTTTAAATTAATTAGTTGGAGAAATTCAAGTTAGAAGTCTTGCAAGAGTTATCCCTTAAATTAAGGAGATAAGATTGAGTTATATTTGAGTTGTAATTAGTTAGCTTAATTTACTGAGTTAAGTCCATTTGAATTAGTTCCAAACTGTTTGAGGAACTAATAGTGAGTTAGCAGTCAGTTGATGCATTAATGCACTCAATTAGTGCTACTCCAGTTAACTGAAGGTTCCCTCATCAGAAACCCATGCATTTCTATTCTGAGAAAGACCCAGTTGAGATTAATGTTCAAGGACAATGTACTATCAATTGCATGTGTTTTCTCATGGAGAAAACTCATGCATGCAGTCAAGGATCCATCCTTGAGGATTGTGCAATTTTGAAAGCTTGTTTTTCCACTTGGTAATAGGCTAATCATCCACAAGCAACAACACAAGGAAATAGGAGCTTGGAGGGTAGAGAGGAAGGCTGGAGAGAATCCAAGATTGCCTATGAACATCTGTGAGGATTGTACTGAGAGTTGGCTAGTTGTGAAAGCTAAGGCTTTGTATAATTCCTATGTATCTCCACCATGTATGATAATACAATAGTGTGGGGTTTTTATCTGAGGCTTTCCCCAAAGTATTTTCATGTGTATTGTGTCATTGATTCTTCTTCTTCTTGTTATATTATTCAGCTCAATCTTTAAGCTTCCACAAATTGATAGTAGAAGTAGGTTATAGTATTCTACTTTGATTTGTATTTCATTATTGGGTTAACCTATCACATATTTTCTAACTACGAACCCCTACCTCTTTTAGGCATTCATTTCAAAAAATGACAAAACAAAATTCCAATAAAAATGTTCCAACTTAAAAATAACTGGACACCTATAAATTCCTTCAAGAAAATAGAAGCACACTGCAGAAAAAATAATAGCAGACTTACCCCTATTGCAAAAACGGAAAATTCTTACCGATTCAAATCACCTCCCTGGCAACTACGCCAAAATGTTGGGTGCAGGAATTGCACTGAAGCAAACTCCTCAACACTTAATTGTCAACCCAGAGGTTTTGTAAATTTAGAGACAAAGCACAAGCAATGCCAGAAGTGGTATGAACTTTTCCTATTCCTTATCCTACTTCTTAAATTAAATGTTGCAGAATCAAACAAAAAACAATCTTAAAGACAATCAACACCAAAGCAATTCTAGTGCTAGAATGTAAAAGAATAATTTGTGAGGAAATCAAGTAAAGGAACTTTCACACAACTGGATGCAATATTAAATACTGAAATGAAATACTATGTTTATCTTTAGTATGGATAGCTAACTTTGACAAGTGGGCACTTGCAAAGATCTGTTTCCCAATTCATCTTCCTTATACACCAAGCAACCTGTTCTTGTACTATTGCAATCTACTTGCACTAGTGCAGGTACAGTACTTATATGAAAAAGTATATTTTACCTTCTTTACTAAAGACTTGTGTCTTTATGGAGGTGCTCTAAGCCTCGAGGCTTAGAGCACTCTGTTCCTGTGACAAGAGACCAGCTCTTACACCAAGACAGAGCTTCCTTCACCAAAGTTTCCAATTTACTTCCGAAAGAATTAAAAGACATGTTGAAAACAATTGCAATTGCAAGCTAGATTCTAAGATAAATTACACGTGAAAAAGAATGCTTTAATTAACTGAACTTTGCAATGAAAGTAAACTTCATAAAGCAAAAAACAATTCGAAATAATCAAGCAGCAGTCAAAGTAATTTGCATGCCTCAAATAACTTTAGGAAATTCACTTATAACACTTTTGTTCCTTTTTATTAAGTCATAAATTGCAATTATAAAGTATGGTGTTTGTAAAAACGTTCTTTCTTAATTCATGTAAAGATCCTTCAGAAGTATAACTCTTAACATTGAGAATCATTACTTGAATTAACAATACGTTTGATTGTAAGAATAAATGAAATTATAAGCAAGAAAAGGAATGTAACACTTGCTGTAAAATAAATGAATAAACCAAAGTGCAGGAAACTACATGCACTGGTACAAGAAGAATCTTCTTGCACGACCCGAGTAGAAGCAAACTAAGACAAAAATTAAAGGAAAAGAATTGCAGGAAGGAAATTGCAAGAAAGTAATTGCCGGAAATAAATAAACTTCATTAAACTTCCAAACTACAAATCTGTTCATGCTTGACTATGAAATGAATTTAACTCAAAACTTCTGAAATAAACATAAGAGCAATCCAAGCCACACAACTGCAAATGAATAAATGTTCACACAAACTTTTTAAGTGGCAAAAGCATAAGGGTAAACGAGTTGGGTTGGTTGGGCCCTAGCCAACTAACTCATTTCCCATTTAGGAAACGAAATAGTTCAGCACTTAATCACGCATGAAATAAAAATTAAACAAAGCGTGAAGAAAACATGGCGTGTTTTGTGTATTAACTTGATCAACAAATATACATGATAGTGCGAGTCCAACCCAGAACCGAGGGAGATACAAAATTACAAAGTAAATAGAATTACAACTCAGAGATCGCTGGCTTGGCTCTACCTATTGGCTACATTATATTCTATCTCTCAACCTTACCCATATTCTGCTAATTGCATTCATTTCCTCTTCAAGATTTTCGGTCGAACGGACTAACAAACAACATTGCAAAACTGGTTGATGGTTATAATAAGGCACGCACTTTGCTGGTCATAAACCATATTCTTGGAAAGTGTCCCTGACTATACGCTACCAATGTCCATCCTCAGATAGTCCCAACCGAACTAGGAGTCGTGGATCAAAACACTCACATGGAAAGGTTCAATTAGCACGGAGATCACGGAACAACATCATTGACGATGCAGGAATCTGCCTGCACGAGTCACACTAAATAATGATTAGCACTTAGTTCTTCAATTACTTTTAGGCAAGTTAAACATAAGTTACAAGAGATACTAAAAGGTATGAAATCTATATAAATTAATTAATAAAGCACTTAATAAATCTTAATTATGAAATACAAAGTATATGTAAGAATAGATGATTATCTTGGACTAGTGCAGGAATGAGAGGGTTAAATATAGATAAAATAGAGGTTAAGGCTTAAGGGAATAGGGTAAAAATAGAGCTATTTGGGGCACTAGCATTTGGCAGGCTTCTTGTCTTTCTTTTTCTTGGTTCTTTCTTCCTTGGTTTACTTCTGCCTTGGTGATGTTCGCGGCTTCTGTGCCGGCGGTGCTGCTACTATAGGTGATGCTATTGTGGGTGTTTCAACTATTTGTGCGGTCATATTTGTGACTTCCATGACTCCAGACAATCCCTTCTCACGAAAATTCTGCACAATCTCCTCCAAAGTTCGCTCAATCAACATACATAGCGAAGTCTCCTGCAACTTCTTCGCACTATTAATCACTCGAGCTCTCGATTCAGCAAAGTTTTTAATCTGAAAGGGAGTCATCTATTTACAACAATTCTGGCCTTCGAACCTCATCATTAGATTTGATTTTGTCCTGATTTTGTTCAAATTTCATCATTAAATGCATATCTATTCTTAAATTCTACAACATGTCATCTTAAATGCAACTTTGCACCTGTTTTTTCCCTTTTAATGGTCATATTTCTACTTTTTCAGCAAACTTCGACACGTCCCCTATTGTAGTGCACCTCTGTCTTATGTCGCGGCTCCCTACCAACTTCAACATATTCCTGAGTGTAGCAAAGTACTTTCTTTTTCGAAGCTCTTTCTGTAGCGTATTTTATAGTGTAGTGTCCACTTTCAATTACATGTGGCATTAAGAATTTCCTTATTTATTCTTTAGGGTGAAGCTCTAGGGGCAGGGTTGCCCCTATACAACTTCAACTTACAGCCATTTACTTTTCTCTGAATTAATTCTCTAACTGCATTGTGCCTCCATTAGTAATATACTTAATAACATATGGGCCTAACTAATGTGTTTTGAATTTCCCCGAGAATTTCACAAACTTACTGTTGTAGAGGAGAACAAGGTCTCCTATCCAGAACTTATTTTTGCTTAATGTGCTTGTCATGCCAAATCTTTTCTCTTGCTTTTTTTACTTATTGATGAAATCCTGCTATATACCTATCTTCTTCCAGAGAAAGTAATTGCAACATCCTCTCTTCCATTATGTCGGGGTCTGCCATATTTGTAAAAGATGCAATTCGTAGGCTAGGGACAATGTATTCCATGGGCATCACAACTTCTTCCCATAAACCAACCTAAAGGGTGTCTGACCTTTCAAATTTATGCATGTAGTCCTATAAGCCCATAATACTGTTGGAATCCTAAGATCCCAGCCATTCATGTCTACATTGCATACCTTGGTCAGTGCATTCTTCAAAATTTTATTGAATGATTTGATAGTTCCATTTTCTTGAGGATGATAAAGAGTGCTCTTTTGGTGGTAAACTTGAAATTCCTCAGTTAATGTTTCAATGGTCTTATTCAATAAATGTGATCCTTGATCACTCATCGATATCTTTGGACACCCAAATCTGGACATTATGTATTCAAAGATGAACTTTGCCACGATTTATACGTTGCAATCCTTCATTAGTTGTGCTTCAGCGCACCTTGTCAAATAACCAATCACAGTGATTATATACCTCCCACCAGTCCTTTTCCCTAGTGGATTGATAGTTCTAACAAAATCAATAGCCCATTTATCAAAAGAATGCAATGTTACTTGTAGCATTAGTGGTACTTCATCTCTTCTTGAAGGTTTTCCAATTCTTTGGCAGATATCACAAGCTCGAAAGTACTCATTTGCATCTTTGTGTAGTGTAGACCACCATAATCCCGCTCTTAAAATTTTTTGGGTAGTGGCTTTTCTTGCATAATGTCCACTAGTTGCACCACTATGAGATTTTGTTAAAATTATTTGTCTTTCGTGCTCAGGAACATACTTGTGTAGTATTTCATCTGGTCCCATCTTATACAAATATCCTGCTATAAGTGAAAAATATGTTGCCTTTAATCACCAATTCTTTTGCTACTGCATAGTGTATTCTAAAGGGGTCATCTATGTGGTTAAGAATCGAATAATATTAGCAAAGTGATCATCTGCAATCCTGATTTCAAACAATTGTGCATGAGGAAGATTATCTTCTATATTTGTTGGTTCTTCTCCTGTTTCCAACCTTAATAAATGATCAGGTCCAACATTTAGTCTCCCTGGTTTGACAACAACTTTAAAATCATACTCCTGAAACAATAATAACCATCTGCAAACCTTTCCTCCTAATACAGCCTTATTGGCCAAATATTTTAGTGCAGAGTGATCTGTGAACATCTTGAAATGTGATCCCAACAAATAATGTCTAAACTTCTATAAAGCATATACCATAGCCGGTCCTTCCCTCTCTATAGTAGTATAATTCTTCTCTACTTTAGAAAATTTCCTACTTGGAAAAGCTATAGGGTGATTGATTTCTCCTGCACCAGGTTTTGCCAATACCACTCCTAAATTTACGCATGAAGCATCCACATGGACATGAAATTCCTTATTCCAATATAGGAATACCAATATAGGATAATTTACCATCTTTTCTTTTAGTGTGTTGAGGCTCTTTCGACATTCTTCATTCCATAGGAGTGTTACATCTTTCTTCAACAGTTTTTCCATAGGCGCAATGATCTATGCATACCCCTTGATAAATTTTTTGTAATATCCTATATGTCCTAATGTGGTGTGAAGTTGCCTTGCTATATTTAGTGGAGTTAAATTCACAATAATAGCAATATTCACAGGATCCACCATCAATCCTTGCTTGCAAACAATATTTCCTAGTAATATACCAAAAGGTACACACAATATGCACTTTTTGATATTCACATAAATATGATACTTCCTACATGTGTCGAACATGAGTGTTAAGTTCGCAACATGTTTCTTCAATAACCCAAATATTGTCCAATAATCGAAGTATACTTCTAAAAAATTGTGAATATATTCTTTGAAAGCTGACTCCACAACTCTTGAAAATATGGCAGGGGTGTTGAAAAATGTGCAACAAGAAATGTTAAATTTAGAATGTGCTAAAAATGGGACTTCTAAAAATATCATGTCTAAAAATAGCAGTTTGGCCAGTGAGGTCATTGGCCACCTTGGGTGAGAGGTGAAACTGCTAAAAATAGAAAGTTCTAAAAATAACATTTTTGGGTCCCTTCCTATTTATAGCAATCCCTAGTCTATCTATAGGAAGTAAAATTAGTCTTGGTCTTAACAGCAATTGGAAATATTAATTAATTAATTTAGTTGAGTTAATTAGTTAAGGAAATTCGAATTTGAACTCTTTGTGAGCATGCACATGAGTTGTCCCACTGATTGAGGAATTTATCCTTAAATTCATCCACTGATTGAGGGAATAAGTATGAGTTCTATAATGAGAGAATCAGTTGACTTAGTTCTAACTAGTCAAGTCCAGTTAGATTATTTTAACAAGTTGTTAAAATAATAAAATATAGTTTGTTAATGCTTGCATGCATGTGACAACTATTATTTTAGATAACTGAAAATTCACTCATCGATAACTGTTGCATGTCAGTTCTGTCAGAGACCCAGTTGAGATCAGATGTGGGACAATGTACTATCAGATGCTTGGATATTTCTAGTAAGTATTACTTGCATGGAGAAGGATCTATTATAGGAGATTGGAGGACTTGTGGCCTATATATTGAGGCCTAGGTAGTCCATGATTTTCATCTTCTGATTGAAGATCATCAGAGTACAGAGAGAGCGGGATAGCTATTGAGCTGATTCTTTTTTTATGTTGAAGAGGATTTCCACTTGATTGATAATACAGTGTTGGGGTTTTATGATGGTGCTTTCCCCGGTGATATATTCTATGTTATGTGTGATTGATTTCTCTTGATCAGTTATGCATTTTTCTACTTGATGTTGCTCATGCATTTGACTATGCTTCTGATTAATGTTTTGTAGAAGTAGAACAAGTATTATGCTTTAGGACAAAATTTATACAAGAGGAATTCTTCACTCCAAAAGGCATCATTGTATACTGATATGAACCCCATTCTGTAGCAAAGGTGGTCTTCTGTTGATCTTCTGGTGCAATTCTAATATGATGGTATCCTGAAAATCCATCTATAAATGAATAGGCTTCCTGACCTCCTACATTTTCGAATATTTCATCAATGAAACGAGTAGGGAATGGGTCATGTAGACATGCATCATTTCACTTCCTTAAATCAACACAAATCCTAATTTCTCCTTGTGTTTTCTTTTCTTTTAGTACCATAGGACTTACCCACTCTGATTCTTATACAAGTTCAATGATTCCAGTTGCGATCATTTTGTCAAGTTCTTTCTTCACTTTTTCTTTGTACTTTGGATTTAGTCTTTAAGGCATTTGCTTAATTGGCTTCACATCATGGTTTAAAGTAATATTCATCACTCCTAAATCTCCTACTATGCCCTTCATATCTGAAAACTTAGTGGGGAATAAATCCTGGTATTCATGCATAAGATCTATCACTTTTTTTATTGTTTCTTCATCCTAATAATCTCCTATCATTGCAAACTTCGTCTCCTCTTCTGATCCTATATTCACCTTATTTGTCTTCAATGGCTTTGTTATATCAGGCATTTCCAACTCACGTCCATTCACTTCGCATTAGCCTTCAGATTATATTATGTCAATATCGCGAGGTTCTTCATCTTCTTCTGTAGTGATGTTGTAGCATTCTAGTACATTTTGTAGTTGCGGAGCCCAATCAGGCTGCCAAGTGAGTGGAATTTCATTCTCAAAAATCTTCTTTTTAACTATCTGAAGGGCTGAATCTATACATCTACAATCATATTCAAAGATAAATGTCAATATAAACCCATCAACCATATCTACCCAATTCACAGTACCATTTCGAAGTTCTATTTCCAAGTACTAGTTTTGAGGAATTGTGTCTAATGTATGGATGAACCCATGCATCCATTCTTCTCATGGAATCCTCTTCCGTGTTGTCATGGAGAGATGGATGTGCTCTCTATGATGAGTTTCACCGTCATATTTATCTACCAACTCTATTTCTACCTGACTAAATCTTATCCATATCAACCTTTGACATTCTTGCCAAGTACCTATATTCTTCTTATGTGTACCCCACCATCTAGAAAGAGTAGCTCTTAGGGCTATATCCAGGGCTAACAATCTATGACACTCTGGTGCATGTTCTTCGTATTCTTCAAGAAAAGTATTTATATCACCCAAATCATAATAAAAAGGTAAGTCACATACCTCAATCGTCATATAACGAACTGCATTAGTAACTGTTGCACATCACCTTGTAGATACTTCATGTAACCTATTCTGCCAATTATTTTTCTGAATCTGAAGCGCATGAAATATCATGCTCCCAAGTCAACTTGCCTTCAGTAGGGTTAACACAATCTCGTCCTTTTGCTGCCATGTGATAGATGTTATCTATATCAACTGTATTTTATTCCCCTTTAACTAGTTCAATATACCTTGCTCCTTCTGATGGATCCAAGGGAACGATCAGTCTCATATTGTTGCTTTCAAATATAATTTTCCTCTTCTTTAAGTTGATTATATCCATGATGGAAAAGACCCAATCTAGTCCAAGTAATGCAGGATAGGGGTTACTATCATCCGAAATTTCTATCACTTCAAAATCACTAGTACTGCACACCCCTTCAATGTCCATTTTAATGCCTAATAATCTTCCTAGAGGAACAATCTTTTGTTGATTCACCATTCTTAGCTAAATAGGTGACCATTGCAACTTTGGTTTACCCATTAACTCCCATTTTTTCTTTGTGAGGACATTAGTTTTGGATCCCATATCTAAAATAACTTTGTCCATGCCATATTCTCCTATTTGTGCATTATGCCCCATTTCCTTTCCAGTTCTCTTATGTCTATGTAAGTTTTTAACTTCGCGCATTTCACTCCATGATACTTCTTTAGATATGTCAGAATTTATCTATTCTTAAATTCCTTCTACAACTCTTTAATCTCACAAAAAAATCATACTATTTTGAAGAAAATATTTTAAAGTATGTACCTTATATGCTACATCATGTTCTTGTATTGTCAGAGCTTGGCTTTGTGTCGAAGATGCTACACCACAATTGTTCTTCTAATTCTACTATGTGCCAGATGTCGAAGCTCCTGCATCCATAAAGCTTTGCTTTGATTCCATAAATACTTATTTTTCCTTTTGAATACAAAACACAAGGGATTTTTCAGTAGTATTTCTAACCGATGTAGCTTCAACTTTCTTCCTTCCATTTTCTTTATCATTTCCAATCGCAAATCCACTCCTTGTTATAATATTAACGTGAGATTCATCAGTCCTTGGTTCCGTAGTCATCATTTGAATATTCTGTGTCGGCTCTTGATTTTTCTTTTCTCGCATTTTTTCCATAAGTACTGGAAACTCCTCAATTACATTATCAAATGATTTTCAATACTTACATGTCGTAGTAGGTTTTGACAATCTCTTGTGAAGTGACCTGTGTGGCCACCGTTGTAGCAGATAATACGTCGATGACCTTGACCAACTCCACCACCTCGACAAGTACCTCAACCTCGGACTTGATAACCACCTCAACCACTATATTGTCCATGTTCTGCATGTACATGTTCTTCAACTTGCATTTTATAGGCATCAATACTGCGCTCTATCATCAATTCATAAGCTCGACAGTTGTTCTCATCATGCCCTACTAATTTACAAAATTTTCAATATAAGTTTCTTGGAGTCTGGACATACTTTTGCAATAGGTAGCAATATTTTGCATAATGTTCACCTCTAGTTTTACATATCTCACACCATAATCTAGATATGGCATTCAAAGGATTAGGTGCTCCACTAGCCATGTAACTTATGAAGAGAGGGCATTGTTCTTTAGAGTGGCCTTCTGATTTACACTTTGTACACCACGCTTCTTCTCTTACTTCCTTACTTTTCTTCATATCTTGTATCTACGTAGTCAAATTTTCCATTTGAATCTGGATCTGTTGCATACCTGCATTAGTATCCCCTATAGGTGATTCTTTTAATTTCATCGCAAGTTCTAAAGCTTCGACTTGAGTTTTTATCTTCTATTGTGACAAAGGCAGTCTTATATGTGGAAGCATCGCAACTATAAACCATTATTTATGTTGTTGTGGAGCTATTTCGAAGCTCACTTGATCCAATAATATCTTGAATCTTTGGTCAGATTCCCACACAGACTTAGTAGGCTTTTGTTTGATTTCTTTTAGCTTTGTGATGCACTGTGACTCAGACTTTGGCTTCTTAAATTATTTTAACAACGTTGTATCAATGTCTGCAAACGATCTAATCTGATTGCTTGAATACTTCATGTACCATGTAAGTGCTCTATCTTGGAATGTTGTGACAAACTGTGATTTCTTTATAGTTTCATCATGGACCTACTTCATTGTCCACACTACCTCGCATAAAAACCAAAACTACCCTAGATCCTCTGGTCCAGTCCCTTTAAAGATAGGTAGCTTAATATCATTGGCCATAGTTCTTCTTGTAGGGGGAGGGGGTGGGGATCGTAAGGGAGGAGGATGGGGTAGGGGGATGGGAAAACCAAAATCACCCTAATTAGTACTGATTCTAGCTTTGGAAAATTTTCAAGTTGGAAGGGTGAATAATGTGGAGTTCCTTCAGGGTTCTTAGAGAGATTTTTTACACTTTCAGACTCACTTAACAGAGGGATATAGTCAGTTTCTATAAAACTATTTGGAGCTTTGTCACAAGATCTATTCCTATTGTCTATTTAATATCTTTTTCCACTTCGCGTTGTTCCAATTTCTTCTTCGAATCTTCTCTCAAACATAAGTAACTAATAATCTGACTGCATTCATAAAATTCCCTGTTCACACAAAAGCATCTCAATCCAAAGATTTAGGTATTTCAAGAGCTAATCTCGTGGTCCTTTGAAAAAGTTTCAATCTACTTCGCTATAGGACATAATCGATTCTAACACAAACTCAATAATGAATCATCCCAAGATGTTGTCAATCCAGAAGTCAACAACTCTTGAGATCCTGTTGTCAGTGTTCTTGAGTCGCAGTATTAGTTCAGGATTCAATTCCTTAAGTTCGTCTCTTTTAAAACAATATTTTCTCTCAGTCAACCTTGATATCCACTCATATATCTCCACATGGAACGAGCCGAAGAATATTTCATATTGATCTTCGAAATATACTTCTCCAACCACATCCTAGTTGACAGATGAGGGATTCTATTTTCTTGTTCTGCAAATTCTCATTCCTTCTTTTTTTTTACATGTGGTTCACGGATACCCATGGTCACTAGGCAACCGCTACGTCCACAGTTCAACACTAAGTGGACCCCACCCAAAGGGGATCAACACCCCTTGGCCTATTTACTGACCTAACCACAAGAGCTTTCGGGAATTAACCCTGTGACCTCCCAATTGGCAAGGCACTGATTTGACTGATTGAGCTAACTCTTGGGGTTTATTCTCATTCCTTCTATTCTAACCAATCTTGAATTTCTTTCTTCGACAGATGCCACATAAACATCCCTCAAACAGATTTTGGTCTTGGCAATAGAACCATTTGTTGGCTTATGTTAGGCTGACCCAGGTTCAATTCTTTACTATGCACCAACAAAACCCTCAATGGCTAGCCCTTTCAGCAACGACCTGTGAGCAAGTCGCAGTCTCACCCAAAGTGACTATTGGAGGTTGTAGAACCGGCTTTCTAACACCTGAGGGATACTAAGATGTGGCACTCTTGTATTTTCTTATGCTTTATCACTTATAACTACTTCACATTACTTTTCCACATTATAAAAATTACTATGTTGTGAATACAGGTAACTGCAATAAATTGTTATGATACAACAAGCTACATCGCATTCCTATATTACTTCGTAGAATTACATTCATTATTTAAACATTCATAAACTTCACAATACTGAAATAAAGTGCAAGTAATAAGAAAATCAACACATGAAGGCACATAGTTTACCATGTTCATCCCAATGTGGGACTACGTCCATAAGAACTGTTGCGTATAATATAGAATTGGTACAACAAACAATTTTTTCCTGCTCACACAACTGCAAGTTGTCTGTGCACTAAGCTACAGATGGTATGCACACTAAGCTGCAGACCCAGGTCTTTGCACAATTAGTTGTGTAGCCTCGCCCTTTCTCCAAAGTACAGATCACTAAAATATGACCATAAACATATATCTAGATCAATTCGATAGATGCCTTCCTTCTTTATTATTCATCCCTATAAATACTATTACATGAGGGATTACATCACTACATTACCATGGACCCGATACCATGGTTTCCAAAATACAAGGGATTATCGTCCAAAACCATCAATGTTTACAATATTTTGTGCTTTTTACAAAAAGGGAGGGGCTTCGCCACGAAGGCCCTATGCTGCACGGTCGTTATTGTGCTCCATTGCTCTGCTATGTGGTCCACTTCGTACTCTGCAACATCTTTTCTACTACACACTCCACAAAAAAATTTCCTGCCCAAAATTTGGCCAAGTTGGGTTGGGCCCAACACAACTTTGCTTAGTCGTATGCGATGAGAATAATCTTAGTCGTAAATCACAATTGCAGATAGTTGTGAGTAATTCGCAAATCGCATCAATAGAGGCTAGTTGCAAGTCACATCAGTATAGGCTAATCATATCTTCAAATCACATAATTGGTCGTAAATCCTCTTCACAGTGATGGTCGCGTTTCCTCTTGATAGTGTTGGTCACATTTTCCTCTTCATAGTGTTGGTCTCATTTCCTGTTAACAGTGTTGATCACATTTCCTCTTCACATTGTTGGTCACATTTTCTCTTCGCAGTGCTAGTTACATTTCCTCTTCATAGTGATGGTCGCAATTCCTCTTTGTAGTTTTGGTCACATCTTCAAGTCATAGTTTTGGTCGCATCTTCAAGTGACAGTGTTGGTGATTAAAAGTGTGACTTGCGACCTAAAGGAGCAAGATGGTCAAGTCTAGTCGCAAGTTGCAATGATGAGGGAAATAATGGCTACTGGTGATGGAAAGAACATTAAGGGCTAGAGATTAATTTTCATGCTCAGAGTTTAAGTTTCTATCTCAATCAGTAGTGGTGAAGGGTGAAGGTTCAAGTTTGAGAAGCAATTACGTGTTGTGCTAAAGGTTTAGTGATTGTGAGGAAAGAGCAACTTGGAGAGTGAGGGTGTAAGAGAGATATGCAAATGAAGAAGGGTACAGAGACTAGGTGTAAAATACAAAGGGGAAATACACTTGTAAATTTGAGGTTCGAGGAATTCAAAGGGTTGTGGAAGTTGAAGAGGCGAGGATGTGAAGAGACACAAGACCAAGTTGCAATCGTAAAACATGAGGATGGGGAGGTCACAAATCGCAAAAATAGTAGCTAATCATAGGTCGCAGATCTAGTGACTAGCCACAGATTTCATTTGTAAGGCTAGGTCGTGGGTATTAATTGTGACTTGAGGGGACTCACAGTGTGACAATGGGTCGCAAGTTGCATAGAGAGGATAGATTGTGAGGTCATGGAGAAAAATAGGTCGCAAGGTCACAGGTGAGATATGTCGCATAGATCATTGACCTTCTCAGATGTAATATTGTGACTATGCGACTAAGGAATGGTTAGTCGCAAATCACAACATGAGGTAGATTATAGGTCACATAAATAGATAAGTGGCAAGGTTGCACAAGATACCAGGTCACAAGAGTTATTGGTTTCTACAACTGTAATTGTGACTTAGAGATCAGGGCTTTGATAGCTAGCTTGCAAGGAGATAGAAGGTTGCAAGTCACCAAAATGGGAGAGGTCAAAAGGTCACAAAAGAGACCAGGTTGCAAAGGTTACTATCTTTTCCAGTCATAATTTTGCGACTACGTGAATAAGGGATCTAAGAAAATTGCAAGTTGCACAATGGGTTAATGTTACTATTGGTGGATTTGTGACTTGATAGATATTGATATTAGTGACCAGGATAAGAACTTATATCTTTCAGCTTTTAGGGCAGAATTTTCTAATTTCTAAGGAAACCTTAAATAAGTAAACAAGGAGTGAAACTCTAAGAGGCCATTGGTAAAGTACAGTAGAGAGAGTCTAGTATAAGAGAGTTAAAATTCATTATTACATGTGGACTCAGGTGTGGATGGAGCTTGGTTTCCACCTGTGATAGCATGCCAACATCGAACTACAAATGAATTGTGTTTCATCTTATAAACCTTAACATAATGATATATGCTTCTTGATATGAGTTTCATATTGATGGTGATGAATCTTTCGATCTAGTTGCATCCTTGTCCAAACCCTGGGACATACAAAAAAACACATAAATACCAAAACAAGATAATGTCTACATAAATAAATAGGCATGGAAGAACAATTTTGCAAGATCCAAGGCAAAATGAATGAATTCAAATGCCCTAAACCCTAGTGTCAAGGATGAAGCAAGATGGGAAATCTTAGATAGTGTGCCTATTCAACAATTTTAGGTTTGATGATGACTATGTTATTAAAGTGTTGTGACTATTACCATCAACATGGATAACCATTAATACCTTGAAAAGCATAGGTGGGCCTAGAATTTAGATATATAGGCTAAAACTTTTGGATGTTGTTGTAGTGACTACAACATGTTCAAAGTCACCGTCTCAGCACCCAAGTCTTGTTTTATTTCATTTCACATTATTTTTGGTTTTCTTGCACACAATCTTTGATCTTCTCACTATCTTACTCTTTGTATTATGGTTTCTACATTTTGTCTCTCTTTCACTCCCATGAGTGATTCCCTTAATCATACACTACCTATCAAGATAATTTGGGTCCCTTTCATTTGGTTATCTGGTCATTTTTAATTCTACATAGATAGGTATATATCCCATACTCTGGAGAAATTTAGAACACTTATACCCACCCCCCCTCCTCCCCCACACCCCCTTGCTCCCCACTATTCTTCTTTATTCTCCTAACTACTAGTAGTTAGGTAGTTCAGCTACCCAATCAAAGATTTGAAAAATTAATTCAGGTAGATAGGAAATTTCCTGAATTCCTCCTTACAATTTTTACCCTCTTGCAAGCTTCCCTCTCAAGCATTGGGATTTGTGTTGGTTTCCCATTCCTTTAACTTTAGTGAAATATATGTTAAATTAAAATGAATATTTACATCAAAAGAATTATGTCAATGTATCCATGTTGGTCATCCAATGTTATCATTCTTAGTTACATATTACAAAATTCGGGGATTAGAAAGGGGTGTTACAATTTCCATAGCCGAATAGAATAATGATAGGAGTTATTATTGTAATTGATAAAATCAGGTTAGTTAGTACTCATTAGTGAAGATACCCATAAATTAGCAACAAGACATTGTAAATATATTCCACCAAGAAAAAACCTTCTAATTAGTGTAAATATCCAAGCAAGTGAAGACTCTAGAAATTCATATATGGTGCACAATATTTTTGAAATTTATATGTTTTTATTCTTGAATATTAGTATTCCATCATCATTGATTTGGTAACTTCTGCTTACTAATCCATCTGGCCACTCTTGCCAACACTTATTCACATATTGGTAATTTTCATCATTTATCAACCCTTCTTTAATCATTTCCTTGATTTCAAATGAGCATGTGCTTAGGGCTGCTAGATGAACCTCTTGCAAAATTCTACTGAGAGCATTTTCCACCTTATTCTCTTTTCCTTTAATATAATTAATTTCAAAGTTAAACTCATTGATCAATGCTAACCATCTAGCTTGCCTGGCATTCAAATTGGGTTGGTCAAACAAGCATTTCAATCCACCATGACTTGTCATTAACATAAATCTCCTTCTCAATAAGTAATGCCCCCACATTTTTAATGTGGCACAATGGCTGCTAGCTCCAAGTCGTGGGTGGCATAGTTCCTTTCATGGTCATTCAACTTCTTGGATTCATAATAGATTGCATGTCTTTCCTGCATTTGGACTCCACCAAGTCCCTCCTTACAAGCATCAACTATTCTCAAAATAGGTGCATAGACAAGTAAATATTTTTGTTCAAAACTAGTTGCACATTCAAGTGTCCATTGAAACTTCACTTCTCTTCTTTGTACGATAGTGATGGGATGCCTAATCTTTGATAAGTTTCGAATGAACCTTTATAGAACCCAACCAATCGCATAAATTATCTTACCTCTATTACATTTCATGGTGTCGGCCAATCTATTATCGCTTTGATCTTCTCTAGGTGTACAATCGCTCCTTCTTTTGATATCACATGCCCCAAGTAGTGAACCCAAGTTTGGAAAAAACTCACATTTGTGCTTGGAATACAATTTGTGCTCCCTTAATAGTTCTAGAGTAGCTCTCACGTCATCATCATGTTCATTTTCATTCTTTGAATACACCAGGGTGTCATCCACGAACACCAATACAAACTTGTCCAAATATGGCTTGAGCATATTGTTCATAAGGCACATAAAGGTTGTTATGGCCTTTGTAAGCCCTAATGGTACTAAAGTAAATTCATATTGGACATACCTCATCCTGAATGTGGTTTTATGAATGTATTCTTCCTTGATCCTAACCTAGTGGTATCCAATCCTTAAATCGATCTTGGAAAACACAACAACCCCTCTCAATTGGTCAAATAGATTGTCAATTTTGGGCAATGGGTACTTATTTTTCATAGTGGCTTTGTTTAGCTACCGGTAATATATGCAAATATGCATTGTTTCATCTTTATTTTTGACAGAGTATTGGGGCTCTCCATGGTGGAAGATTGGGCGATATGTATGCCTTCTCCATCAGTTCTTTGAATTACAACTTTAACTCCACAAGTTCAGGGGTTCTCATGTGATAAGGAGTCTTTGCTACCTGTGTTATTCCTAGGATCATCTCAATGGTGAAATCAACGTCTCTATTGGGTAGAAGTCCTATCAATTCATCTAGGAACACATCGCTATATTGATTTAACACTAGGTATTTTCAAACGGGTATGCATTGCTTTATTTCTCCTTTATGATTTGGATGGAATAAAGGGCATAAATTTTTTTGGTACAATGCTTTACTTGCATCATTGACATCATTATGAGTGTTATTGGCCTCTTAATTCCCTATAATATTATTAGGTCACCTTCATTGTTGAGGAGCTCTACCACTTTGTCATAATAATCCACCTTTACCCTTTGGGATTCTAGCCAATCAATACCTATCAGGACATCTTAGATCCCAATGGAAGAAAATTCAATTTGACTATAGTAGTGATTCCTCCAATTTATACAAGGAAAGAATCAACCATATTTGTTATTTGTCTCTTTATCCTGGTGGCTAACTGAAGAAGCCATGATTCTTCATGGGTTTTCTTTGGAAATTCACATTTTTCCATAATCTTAGGGATAGTATAGTTGAAATTAGATTCCATGCCAATTAAAATTGAGACTAGTGCATTGAATGATTTACCTGCCTATTATCCATTGCAACGTATATTCTAGGGATTCCCTTGGCCACAATAATCTCAATTTTTACCTCTTGTATGTTATATAACTTCTTTGTTAAACATAACCATGGAAGATAGGAGATATGAAAGATAATCCTTGAAAGCATTATTATTCACAATGATACATATTTATAATACATTGGAGTGACCCTTGGTTTCATATTCCAAGTGCTCTCTTGGACTCCCTTTGAATGTTCCACTTCAACACCAACCCTTAGAGGATTAGGTGTCCAACTTCCCCCCCCCCACCCCACCTTAATATGAAGGGGTATGTATGAGTCCAAGAAGAGAGTTGTAATACAAAATGTAAAAATATGCATGGCAACACTAGGTTGAATGTGCTTTCTGAAATGTTGGTATAAGGGGGTCGTTTAAGGATGACCACCAACACTAGAATGCTTAGTGCAGTTCCCAGAACTCTTCCAACACTGGCAAGAATCTGAAGTCTTCTGCTAGAGGAAGTGTCCCTAATGATTTGGAGAGGGAGACCTTAAACCTGGAAAATGGATGTCTACAACCTGTGGCAGTTTAAGGAAGGCCACCAACTAGAGGAACGCTTAGTGTGATTCTCGGAACTCTTCCAAAATTAGCAAGAAGCTAAAGTATTTTGCTAGAGGAAGTGTCCTGAATTCTTTGAATCAGGAGAAGCTCAACCTGAAAAGGGAGGTCTCAACCCCACATAAATGGTTTAAGGCTGACCACCAACCAAAGGCATGCTTAGGGGCTTCTTTGTCTCTGGCTACAACTCTGAATCTGGTATGGCATGTTCTGGATCAGGCTCGCTTGATTTGGCTTTGAAACTTGTAGATGACCATCACTTCCTCCCTTGTCAGATACAAGGTGATAAGATGAAGAGATATAAACTGCAATACTTTTCAATATTTTAGAACAAATCCTATTGTATGAGCGAAATATCTTCTTGGCTATTGAAGCCCATTGCCAAGAAGCGATCCATCTAAAATGAATCTTTGTTCTTGCAGGAGGCTTATTTTTGAAGAATCCGTATGAAGAATGAGTATGCTGACCACAATGATTGCATGGATGAAGATAAAAGAATGATATTTTATATGGCCAACTCGGTTACAGTGTTGGCATTTAATAACGTTTGGATGAGAATGTGGAGGAGTAGAATCTGGAATAGGTGAAGGTGAACCACCATGAAGAAACCCAACACTTTGAAATTGAATGGGCTTGGAATAGTTTGGAATATGAAAGGATGCCTCCTTATCATATCCAAGACATGTTCTATGCTTGTTGTTGACAAGCTCTTCCCAAGGTCAGATGATTGGCTTTGGAAGTACAAGCTGAATTTCCTCACCTATATTCAAATATGCTTCTGAAATGAGCCCTTGATTTGAATCAACCTCAACATTATTGACTTGATGACTTGCTGGTTTCTTATAGGATCCTGTTTCAAAGTCAAATAGGGGATTATTTTGAACAAGAACAAGTTCATAAGGATTTCTTTTCCACTGTAACTCATCTCTCTGTAGTTGTGATTCAAGTTGTAAAAGATCTTTCTTCTCTTGTGAATTTTGCAAACAAGTTTGAATATCAAAAAGAGTGTCCTTGCTTATTTTAAGAGTGCTTTCAATAGTAGATACAATTAAATTTCTCAATATATCTAATAATTTTTCAATTTGAGCCATAAGAACTGCACCGAATCAATAAATCAATGTACAATAGTTCTTAAGGAATACTATACAAATGACTAAAGAATCACAACTTTCTTAGCGTTGGTTTATCCCAATTTGATGCAAGACTGAAACTATCTATGAATTCACTCACAGGTAATGTCCCTTATGTCTTGTAGGCCACATAGATAAGAAGCTAGTGGTTGCAACGAAAACAATGTTAGCAACTCAACTCCCCATGATGAATGACTATTGTGCAGGGTATCTATCCCTTCTATATTTTATTCTCATAATGGTTGAAGCAATAGACCAAATCCACTTTGAATAGGTGCTAGCAACACTAATTTTGACTCGAGACCCTCTGACAGGAAATGGGTATGCTCTCCCATGGGAGTGTGCTGGTTTACGCAAACAATTATTGCATAGGCTTAGACACAAGTAATTAGAGTCAAATATTTGGAAAATCCCCCAACCTTACTCTTCAATCGCTTTGAAATGAAGACAGTAATTCGAATTATTCGCATGTCCAACCATGCTTCCGCTGCACCACAAGCTAACAAGCTTGCTATAAAACCTTCACTAATTTACCAAAATTCTGCAACACATTTTGGAAAATGGAACCATCAAGAACACCTCAACCAACGATTCAAAATGACTCTTTTCCAAATTAAATATTAAGAAAGAAATGCAATATTATCCCCTACTATCCATGCAAGAACACTTCTACGCTTCCACGGGCCTGAACCTTCCATTGCACATTGAATACTACTAAAGTGCTACACGAAAGCTTGGTCAGGTATATGGTAACTTGAATTGTCAATGTCTAAACATGAAGAAACCATGAGTAATAAAGACACTCAATGAAATAGATATACACATTCAGTGCCATTTGATTTCAGCGTGCAGATAATGCCTAAATCCCCTAATGTGGTTGATTATCTTCAAGAGCTGTTGTAATACCAACGAAGTTGATAACAATCCAACATTGTCTCGAGCAGGGAATCAAAATTATCATTATTTGTTTGCACCATATTTATGAAATTTGGTGCCCTCTAAGAAGAATGGATCTGAAAAGTTTCCATTTACACACCAAAAATACGAAGGAAATGTTCTTGGTCTGTCAAAGATGCGAATCATGCCCCTCTACATCCAAGATTCTTAAATTCTCCATCGAAAATTTTGAAATAGAGTACAAATAGTTATACCAACGGAGCATTATTGGTTGTGGTGGCCCATAGCCCACAGGTTCTAGGAATTGATACGATCCAAGATGATGATTGAATATGAAAAGAATGCAAATATTGATCAGTTCGAATAGAGGAAGGCTATGGAGAAGAACTTGATTTCTATGGCGAGAGAATTTGAGAAACTTAGAGCGGAGCTTACAAATTCTGAAAAGTGAGTCTAGGCTACTGCTGGAACTATAGGTGGACCCTATAGTTCAAAACTTGGTACTCCAAGTGTTGGGAAAGAAAATTTCACCATTGAATCGGAGAAAATTACAATTTCAGACTCCTCTGGTTCTTTGATGGGATCTAGAATTACAAGTTGTACAGTGGTTCAAACAAGCCCATAGAGCCTGCCCGTTTCTTAGATGCTTGCAGTCTCTGTAACCGTCATCTGAGCAATGGTCGGGACAGGAGGAGTGACTTCAATGAAAGGAAACTCGATGGCCTGTAATATCATGTTAGGACAGATAAACACATACAATCATTTTTGGCAGGCACCACAGAGAAAATAAATCGCTCCAAACTTACATAGAACTCAATACGGTAGTATAGAAATAATCAAGATAGCTTATTCATTGATCAGATAGGCCTTCAAAGTGGAAGCGTTATTAGGGTTGATGAGACTGCAAATAACAGAAGAGCACCATAAACTTTCACTCTGGTTGGGAAATTCTAAGACTTGGGAAGATATAACTGAAGAAAAGCAGTAGGTGAACCAAAATGCTCAGGATTATTCAAGAAACAGTGTGCTCTGATACCATGTTAAACATAACCATGACAGATAGGACATATGAAGAATAAGCATTCGATGAATATATTATTCTCATGATATACATTTAGTACATTGGAGTGACCCTTGGTTTCATATTCCAAGTGGTCTCTTGGACTCCTTTTAACTATTCAACTTCCACTCCAACCCTTAGAAGGTTAGGTGCCAATATGTTGTAGTAGAGGACAATTTCTTCGCAAATGGATCCCTCCACATTACCAAAATTATATGCTCCATTTCCCAGGTCCTTCACCCTTCTCATTCACTTATTTATGAGGTGTATTTTTGTTGATTGTGGAATTTTGTTGATGTTCACTTTTGGTGAGGTTATTAAAATTTCCACCCTTTCCTCCTTGATTGCATCCTAAGGTTATTTCCCCCCCACTTTTCCTTTCTTCTTCCAATCAGTCTAGACCTCAGTCTTATGTTTAGGTTGTTCATATCAATGGTTGGTCTTCTAAATAACTTCCCCTAGAGTCTTAGGTTCATCAAATTCTATTTTGTCTAGGTGTGCTTGTGGTAACTTGTTGACATACCTATGGATCTTAGTCTTTTCATTGTTGATGAAAGGTTCATACCTTAGTAGTTCCAAGATTTTTTTGGTATACTCCTCAGGTGTTATCTATCCCAGTTTGTGTTCACATATTTCCTTGGCTTTGTTATCATAATATTTCTTGAATAGGTACTTTGCTCGACAATACTTTTCCTTTCTTCTTCCAATCAATATAGACCTCGGTCTTATGTTTAGGTTGTTTGTATCAATGCTTGGTCTTCTAAATAACTTCCCCTAGAGTCTTAGGTTCATCAAAAATTCTATTTTGTCTAGGTGTGCATGTGGTAACTTGCTGACATACCTATGGATCTTAGTCTTTTCATCCTTGATGAAAGGTGCATACTGTTATCACTCAGGTTGTCCCTAAGCTCCTGAAGGGATAAGACCGAGGTAACCACAAACCAATCTTTGGATTGCAGGTTCTAGCCCACTTGCAATCATAGAGGGCTCTCTCTTAATGATTTAGCTTTGTTGATGATGATTTTAGGCTAGTTATTGGGTGCAAGGAGTTTTGTTTGTGTTTGGGTGGTGTTTGGATGGAAGGAGGATGCTTTCAAGTAAAGAGGCAATGCATAGTGTGGTAAGTTTCAAACCATTGGGCATGGAGTCGTGAAGCAAGACTACTGGTGTGTTTTTTTGGTCACAAGAGGAAAATGGAGCAAGGTAGCTGCACATAAAACAACCTTCAAGCTAAAAAGATGGAATGAAATGTAAGGAATGAGAGGCAATTAAGAATTTCTCACTCAGCTTAACAGAGGGAGGGGGAATGAGCTCTATCCAGGGGCAGTTAAGAATCCCTGGATAACTGTCATACATGGTGAATTAGGGCAAACATGAGCCATATGGAATCCATATTTATGCCTAAAACAGATGAAAACATAAAGAAATAGCAGAAATTGAGCATAGAGTGCAGTTAAACAAGTTCTAAGCTAATCTTTCTTTCTGCTGCTTAGATGTTGATTTATGAATGGAAAAACAGAGGTAAGGAGCACTTATTGAGTCATGTAACAGCACAAGAATTCCACAGTCACTTTTCAACTTTTAAACACAGTGAACAATCCATTCTCCAAGCTCGTAAGCAGTCTTTGATTATAGAAAAATATCAGATACACAGTGCCAGTCTTTCTTGGAATGCATTAACCAACTATCCATCCAATAACAACAACCAACCCCTATTACATTGTTTAGGGTTGTATATATAGGGTAAGTATCCAAAAACATTTATTACAACCGACCTAAACAGGTCTGCGGGAAAAAACTTTTTAAACCTAAACTTGTGCTGAAATTAAATACAAGTAAATATCTCTTAAGCTGCGCCAGAGGCAGCTGGATCAAAATGAGTTAATATGGTGTCCTTGGTGACCTGGTGTAGTTCTTCTGCAATAACTGTGCTTTGAGCTTTGGTCCACTGATCTTACGTGAGTTTGATGTGCAGTAAGTGTGATTTGAGAGCTCTTTAATGGCATCTATTGTTTTGTTGACTTTGCTGGAGGGTTCTTTAATGCTTTATCTATTTCGGGCCACTGATAGATCTTCACTGATACCCTTTGCCGCATCCTGATATTCTTTGTCATGAATTTTGGCGTTCACTTCGACTCTGATACTCTTTAAAGCCTGAATCAGGCCTCTCTCTTTCTTCTAATACGCTAAAAACTGCAAAATCGGCCCCTTTCTGCTCTTTTCGGCGCAAAAACAGCTGAGGAATCAAAAGATTCCCCAATTTGGCCAATTTCCCGTAGTGATGCACGATTAGCGCTAATCGTGCATCGAAAACTGCCTCAGAATTTCATTCTGGGCCTCCGAAGCCTCAATTTTGCACTTGCGCAATTTTCCTGGCGGGTGACGTCAGCAGTATGGCAGATGACGTCAGCAGTGGGACCCTCTTGTATGGTGATGATGTCAGCATGATGACGTCAGCAGGGTGATGTGGCAGTATGGTAGGGTGTTGACGTGGTAGTACAGTGGCAGGCCGACGTAGGCAGGAAGGGGTGAGGTGGCGGTGATGTGGCAGGTGACGTGGTGCTTACGTCATGCAAGGGGAGGGCATTTTCTGGTTTGTGGCGCACCGCTCTTGTGCCTGGGCGGTATTGGCAGGGGGGGCTCCGCCACAGCCGGGAGGGCGACGCGTGGCGGGAGTACGACAGCAAAACCGTCGATCTCCCGTGCGCTAACCCTCGGTAGCTTGGGGCATGAAAAGACCCGCCCACCGTAGATCGCGGGCGCTGCAGATCTGACAGCTGGCGGATAAGGTAAGTTAGTGGAGGGATAAGGATGGAGCCCCGCGCGCCAATTTTTTATTATTTAATTCGGCAGGGGGGGCAACATTAGGAAAGTGGGTTTTTGGGGTTAAATTTGCATGCAGTTAGATATTTGAATGTGGGGCTTTTTAGGAGAAAGGCTAGGGCATGGGTTTTGTTGCATTGGAAGGAGAAATTTATGCCATTGGAAGGAGTCCAAAGGTATAGAAAGATGGGTTTTTTGAGAAAAAGGAGGGTTGTTACTAAGTTCCAGATAAACTCAGTAATTCCCAAGTGAACTTTATGGTTATTTTTCAACCAGGGGGAGGGGATAAGTATATAGGGGAGTTATTAACATAGTTTTAGTAGGGGATGGGAAGATAGATAGGGAGCTATATAGTAAAGTTAGTAGTTAATATGACCATGATGAGAAAGCACTAAGTGTGTGAATCCTAGGCTATTAAGGGGAAAAATGATTCATAAAGGGAGTATGAATATTCCTTGAGCAAAGCAGATCTTTACCAAGGCAATTGATATGAAAATGATGAAACTGGGAGATATCAAGCAGATCTTGACCTCTTTGAGGAAGTTAGTAAGTGATTGAGGAAAGAAGAAGGAGGAGGAGTTAGACATGCCTCGCTTGAGTCCTTCAAATGGCAACTGCCTGATAATTGTGACTTGAACAGATATGACACTTGAAAACATGAAATTGATCATAGATCAACATTCTGCAACCTCAAAACTACCTACCCAGCGTACTTACCTAGAATTTTTTCTTCTTTTTGGTTTGGGTGCACTTAGACTTGCAGACCCAGCTTTTCAATTGTTCTTTTATTGTCTTCCTATCTATATCTACACTTATTTCATCCAGGGCTTAGATTAGGCTGTTGAGCACCCTTGCTTCTCTACCTATCTAGGAATCTGCCAAGATTAAGCTGTTTGGACAAATGGTGATTCTCTATATTCTAAAACAGGAAATTGAAACCTAGGGAGACCAAGATTAAACTGTTTGGACCTCCCTTTAACTGAAAATCCTTCAAAAATGGAATAGTACATCAAAATTGGAACACAGAAGTGGCACTTGAACTAGCACATTCTCATGGCATCCTTCTTTGGTTTCTGTAGCAAATATGGTACATTGCAGCATGCAAAGAATGACATATTTGGCATGTAAAAATGTCAATCATGAAAGATGAGTAGCCTGCTGCAGCAGGAGGCTAACACATACTTTAGTAGTTCTAAGAATTTTTTGGTATACTCCTCAAGTGTCATTATCCTAGTTTGTGTTCACATATTTCCTTGGCTTTGTTATCATACTATTTCTTGAATAGGTACTTTGCTCGACAGTACTTTGATCAAATAGGCCTTCAAAGTGGAAGCGTTATTAGGGTTGATGAGACTGTAAATAAGGGAAGAGCATCATAAACGTTCACTCTGGTTGGGAAATTCTGAGACTTGGGAAGATATAATTGAAGAGAAGCAATAGGTGAACCAAAATGCTCAGGATTATTCAAGGAACAATGTGTTTTGATACCATGTTAAACATAACCATGACAGACATGACATATGAAGAATAAGCATTTGATGAATATATTATTCTCATGATATACATTTAGTACATTGGAGTGACACTTGGTTTCATATTCCAAGTGGTCTCTTGGACTCCCTTTGACTGTTCAACTTCCACTCCAACCCTTAGAAGGTTAGGTGCCAATATTCTGCAATAGAGGACAATTTCTTCGCAAATGGATCTCTCCATATTCCCAAAATTATATGCTCCATTTCTCGGGTCCTTCACCCTTCTCATTCACTTATTTATGAGGTGTATTTTTTCCAATTGTGGAATTTTGTTGATGTTCACTTTTGGTGAGGTTATTAAAATTTCCACCCTTTCCTCCTTGATTGCATCCTAAGGTTATTTCCCCCCCTACTTTTCCTTTCTTCTTCCAGTTAGTCTAGACCTTGGTCTTATGTTTAGGTTGTTCATATCAATGCTTGGTCTTCTAGATAACTTCCACTAGAGTCTTAGGTTCATCAAATTCTATTTTGTCTAGGTATGCTTGTGGTAACTCACTGACATACCTATGGATCTTAGTCTTTTCATCCTTGATGAAAGGTACATACCTTAGTAGTTCCAAGAATTTTTTGGTATACTCCTCAAGTGTCATCTATCCCAGTTTTTGTTCACATATTTCCTTAGCTTTGTTATCATAATATTTCTTGAATAGGTACTTTGCTCGACAATACTTTTCAAACTTCCTCCATGTCAGTTCCTTCTCTCTATTGCCTTTGATGTTCTTGAAATCGTCCCACCATATATCAACTTTTCCCTTTAATTTGAAGGCAACTACCCTGGCCTTCATGTTCTCAAATTAATCATGTAATCTAAAGTACTTATTTATTCCTAAGAACTAGGCCTCTACATATTCATCTTTCTTTACTTCTCCATTAAAGGTAGGGGGTTCTTCTTTCTTGAATTCTTCTAGCGTGGGAATCCTCTTGCTCTTCCTTTAATTAAAGTTTTTCCTATTTGAAAATTTTATTGATTTGTGAGGACTTCTTAATACTATTTCTAGTGTGCTAAGTAGAATTATTCCCCCCTCTACATGTATATGCATCTTTCTTGATTGGTTTCCTTTTGCCTCCTTGTAGTCCAACTCATGCTTTTGGATCTCTAGTGAATTACCCTTAGGCCTATACTTATCATGATGGTTGGTATCAATCTCCTATTATCTCTATCTTTGCATGTCTGAAAAACTCTGCAATAATATGGCATTGACTTCTACTTTCTCTCTAATAATCTTTTTGTTATTTTCCTTGCAACTTCTTATTTCAGCTCTTATGCTTCTAGGAGTGTCCATCAATTCAATATTTTCCTCTTATTTCATCTTCCCAACTGACTCAGGGCCTTATTGGGTTATGTTCACACCGTAATATTCAATTTTTTTTCTCATTCCTTCTCTTTCTTATTGTATCTTGATGTCTATCAATCTACTTTTACACACATATAGATTTTATCCAACTAGATAAGAAGAGTGAAATAACATATATTTTCATCACCTTGGTCTATATTGATTTGAAACACCAAATTATCGTTATAACATAAATAATATTCCATCAATAGTTCCATGAGACCATGCATTTAAGCAATCTGCACTTTCAACACCATCACACATCTGTCGACAAAAATGAAATCCACCATATCAAGCATAACAAGCATTCATATAGAGCATGCATGTAAGCCTTTTCAAGTCTAGTGCTTGAACCTAGAGCTATAATACCACTATTTAACATACCCCTTACCATACCTAGCCCCTACTAAGGTAGAAAGAGGGAAGTTACTAAGCTAACCCAACCCCCAAGATTCCATTCATGGAGATGGGGTGTAAATTTTTTGAACTTTATCAAACTCTTCAAAACTCAAAATGGGTAGGATTGTTGCATTCATCTTGTCAAGAAATTTCCAATGATATAAAATTTGCCTCAATCTAACTCTTGGATCAAAAGATATAGCCATTTAAAGATATGTCCTATTAACTTCTACCAAGTCATACTAGTTTGTTGTGTGGCACCCATGTGTTCCCCACATGGCTATTTAATTTAATGGTGGTATGACTAACTGTCCCTCCTGAGCTTTCATGGAGACTCATCTTGCCCCTTAATATTGTATACAAGGGTCTACCTAGCTGCGCAGGTGCATATATGTATATATGCCTTGCATTGTCCCTTCTAAGCTCTTTACATAGGGATAACCATCCTAAGATTTTAGATTATAAATTAAGGCTTATTAGCCAAATCATTTTAATATGAGGCATTCAATTTCAGTTTAATAGAGATTGTCTTTCTTTCTATGCACATGCATTGAGTCTAATATGTAGGCTTTGAATAAACACAGGAATAAACCCATTCCTTAGGAAAATAATCAAGGGATCAAACTCTCATTTCCACATAAGAAAAAGGGTACCCCTTTCTATTAATTTTAGGCATTTTAACATCATTGCAAATATAAACAAGATATCCACATGTAATATAGTGAAAAAATTCAAGCCTTTGACCATAGATGCATGACAAAAATACATAAAAATAACCATAAGCATTCAAGAATTTCATTCAATGAGTTCATGCACCAGAATCATACAACAATGCAACATTTTTCAAAGCCATACATTAAATTTCACAGGGAAATATTTAACTTCACAGCTCTCAGCTAAATACATGCCATTACAATAAATACAAAGGCCAACCTAAAGGTGGGACTTCAATTTTCCACCCAATCATAGACCTACTATAGCCATAATCACTTACAATAGTCACCCTCAAGCCAGATCGATGATCTAAGGGGAATTTATTTTCAACAAATTTAGCAGGAAACCATATTCAGTGCATAAAGGGTAGGAAATACATATGACGTTGGGTGGTTTATTAGCTAGTCAAGCACAATATAATTTACAACAATGGGTGCTTTATCATTTATGTCAAGCACTCTAAGAGTGGTTTATCAACCCATAGTAAGCACTCTAGGTGGGTTATCAACTCTATCTTAGCAAGCACCCTTCTGCATGTGGTTTATTAGCCCTAGATAGCACCTTAAGTGGTTTCTCAACCAGTCCTTCTCATTTCCTCTTAATCCTATTGCACTTCTAGTCACAATTTCCTCCTTTAGGTAATCACATTCCCTCAGCTAATAGCTCTTTCTAGATTTCCTCGTGAGCTTCACCAATAGGAAGTCTAATACCCACAATGTTGTGCATTTTCCTTTGTATCATTTCCTCAAGGTGTTTCTCCATGTTCGTCTTGGACTCTTCCTCCTCTTTTTCCTATTATTTGCACCATAAAATTAATCAATAGTGTCATCTAACCCCATCTGGGTTTATCTTTCCTCTTTCCTCTTATATCATGGATCTATGGTCCCACTCTTCAGGGCATTACATAGAGATATACTCATTTATAATGTCAAGCATAATTACATTACAAAACCCAGGGGGGGACATACCAAGGTTGTAACATAAAAATATTCACCTTTTATAGCAAGAGAACTTGAAGATCCCCTGATTAAATGATTAAGTTCATTCCTCGTTATCATGTGCCTAAATCTCCTAATGAATGTATAATAAATTTTAGAGAAAGAGAAGGGATCTTAAGCCTCAACAAAGATGGATACCAAGATTAGATTGGATTTTTCTCAAAACTAACACTTCCTACTAGACAGATTTTCTCTAATGAGTTACAAAATGTGAATGAAAAAAATCAAATATGAGGACATAAACAACTTCCTCGTCTTATGAAATTTGGAAAACTAGTTGTCCATCACATTTGAAATAAGCTCCTTGTCAATCAGAATTCACATCCATGTGCAACATGTAATGCGCAAGACATAAACATAGGTTGGGAACCCTTGTTCTGGTTTCTTAACCAATTATTCGAGTGAACAACCAAGCTAGCTCTTAGTAAGCTTTGACCTAATTAGTAATCTCTATTTGGTATGCCCTGGAACTATCTTCTACTGATAATGGAATCCATTTCCTTAAAATGGTTATACCAACCCTATGTGGATCTAAGAAACCATTAGCTTCTAAATATATAAATAAATATGTGTGTGTGTAGGGTTTCGTAGGTGGAGCATTCTTTTGAAAGTTAAGAGGGATGAGGGTACAAAATGTTTCGTTCCTCATTAAATTCACTAATATGTGCTTCGAATCAAACCACCTTGCACACTAGTATTCAATATTTTTGAAGTTGGAAACTTCAACAATGTAGTTAACCTTTATTAGCCCTAAATTCTATAACTTATTTTTCCTTTTTTGTTATTCTTGCACTCCCAAATACCATTTATAAATAGATTTCCCGTAGAATTTCTTGTTTATCTAAGCCAATGAATTACGTATATCTCTACAAAAGGAACTTCTTCTTGGGTGTTATTCTTCTTTGTCATAATACATTTGTTCTTCCATTATAAACAAACTAACACGCATACTATACTCTGTATTTCCTTTGAAGAATGTCACATCACCATATCTCATGGTATATGAAAACATTCTCCATAAAAATCATCATCACTATCTACCTACCATTGAAATCCATTTAAATGAAGAACTCCATATGTTGGTGTAATGGGGTTCCACTTGCAACATAGTACATGTCACATGATGGTGAAGCTAGGAGGCTTTTGAATTTACATGATAAAAGTCATGTATAATGTTGAGTACAAGAATGTAGAGGTGGAGGACTATAATTAAGCTCCATAAATCAATGTGAGAATGTGAGGGTGCAATAATACAAGTGAAAGGGACTAAGCAAAAAAATATTGATCTTATAGAACGCAAAGGTGTGAAGGTGTGGAGATGCAAAGATGTAAAGGGAAAGGTGTGGGGTAAGGATTCTCATGGTAAAGCATTGTAAAGTATTGTAGGAATCACAAAAATAAATAATAACAAAGGTTTTAAAGACCTTTACATCCCGTGGTAAAATTGATATGAAATGCATAATCCTTAGCTACTTATGAATTTAGAAGGGTTATTCTACATGGAGCATTGACATCCATTTTTTATGCTTAGTTAGGAAAATTTCAAAGAACTTCAAACACTAAGGCATGCCAAATGACTCAATAAAGGAGAAACACTATATATATGATGAAAGGGATGAAGTTGTTGCAATGAAAAACTCATCAATGGAGAGTTATTCCATTTGGGGTCATAATCTTCTAGGGGGTCAATGTGTTTGTGACCATAATGTGTTGAAGGTGGATTCTATTAGGGGTTATAAGGGTCAAGGGGTATACAAATGTCATTAAGGCTATGTTTTACCATATCAAAAATCACAAGGGTTTGGAGGAATATTGTGTATAGGGTCAATTTATTAATTATTTAACCATTCATGAATTATAACAAAAAAAGATCACATATGAAAAATAAGATATAGATGAAAAATTATTTATAGAAAATCTCTGTATGAACCAACCTATTGATAAAAACTTTATGGGCACCAAGCTACAAGAGACACCAACCTCCCTCATTGTAAAATTTGTAGGCACCAACCTACATGTGACACCAATCCCCCCTACTACAAAATTTGTAGGCGCAAACTTATGGGAGACACCAATCTCTTCTACAAAAATATATATAGGCACCAACCTACATAAGATACACTTCCCCTATATTGCAATATTTGTAAGAACCAACCTACAACAGGCACTAAGTCCCTATGTCGTAAGATTTGTAGGAACCAACCTATAGGAGACACCAATCCCCTGTATTGCGTTATTTGTAGGAACCAACCTAAAGGAGACACCAACTACCTCTAGTACAAGATTTGTAGGCACCAACCTAGAGGAGACACCAATCCCCTCTGCTACAAATATTTGTAGAAACCAACATACTAAAGACACCAATCCCCATCATTTAAAATATTTTTAGGTACCAACCTATTGGAGACACCTATCCCCACTACTGCAAATATTTATGGGCACAAACCAAATAGATACATTAATCCCCACTATTACAAATATTCATAGACACCAACCTACTTCATTGAGTTTGCTTGCTAATTTCACCTTCGCTAGGTATATTAGTTGATTCTAGCTTCATTAGGTCTACTTGCTAATTTTTCCTTAACCAAGTCTATTAGTTTATTCTACTTTCACCAAGTTTGCTTGTTGCTTCTACCTTCACCAAGTCTATTAGCTGCTTCATCCTTCACCGGGACTTCTTCTCCCAAAACTTCTTGTTTTTGGCCTCTTCCCAAGAATAAACTTGTACACCACGCAATTATCCATGTTTGGAAATATGATTTTGAAATTTTTGTCTAAGGAAATTTTACATGTCTCTTTGGATCTATGAAATTTTCACAGTATGAAAAGTCCCATAAAATAAGTTATAGCAAAAATGGTAGATTTCCATATTTGAAGTCGATTTTAGGATTATTTCATAAACACATCTTCCACAAATAATATCTATGAAATTATAGCAAATCAAATTCTAAAATGTCTACCATAGGTACCTAGAGATCTCATATCCATCTCCTCAAGATTTCATAGTTTGAAACAACTCAGAAAATAATTATGGTTAAATTTCCAAGTTGACATGTTTGATGTTGATTTCAAAATCATTTAGGAACCCTAAATTCTTCATATTTTATCTATTAGATTACAGTGAATCAAAATATGAAATTTATACCACGAATACATAAATATCTACCCTTTATCACCTCCAAGTTTCATGGTCTGAAACATCTAAGAAGAAATGTTATAGCAAAAATGCCAAGCTGACTTGTTTGAAGCAGATTTAAGAGCATTCAGGAACCCTACCATCCTCAAATCATATCTTTGAAATTAAAATGAACTAAAGTATGAAATTTATACCATAGGTACATGAAGATATTACCTCTATTTCCTCTAAATTTCATGGTTCTAAGCATCTCATTAGAAAGTTTATAGCAAGAAATCTAAGTTGACTTGTTTGAAGCAAATTTTAGAAGCATTTAGGAAGTCTAATTTAGCTAGAGAATATCCCTTAAATTATAGTGAACGGAAGTCTAAAATTTCTATTATAGGTACAAAAATATCTTGCTTCCATCTCCCCCAAATTTCCTTATCTGAAACATCCCAAAAGAAAATTTATAGGGAAAATTCCAAGGAAAGTCATTCACTCCACAAATCACATTTTTTCTCCATCTTTAAGATCCCAAGAGTATTGCCCACCTCAGATATATTATTTCTTGGATGGTCTTCAAATTTACTCATATATCCTTTGTTTAAAGTGTTTCTACATTGACATATGGGGCCACCTTGTAAAACTAACTAGGTTGACCTATACTTTCTACATAGGTTGACTCGTACTTTTCGGCTAGACCAACGTGTACTTTTTTGTTGGATCGACCTAGCACAATTTTCATATCTCCTCCTTCCTATGGATTTAGAGGGAGTTTCATATACCATTGGAAAGGTATAATCATATATATTCAACCATATATCTTATGATCCTACTTGAACTAGGTATTTAAAGTAAAAATTCCAAAAATAGGGTATCCAAATTGGGGGTCAAGTATCTAAACAATATTCCCAACAATATTCATCTTGTAATATTTACCTTAAACATATATATTCATCACCTTTCTTTGACACCAATGACAACACTATTTCCAACAATCTCTCCCATTGTCATTGAAGGCAACCCTTAGTCAATTCTTCAAAAATATTATAATACTCCTTAATTTTTAATTGGGAATCCATCTTAGCATCCTGCTAACTTCGACATTCTCAGTCTCCCCCTATTTTTGAAATCAACGGAAACACAATATTAATCGATCTCCCCCTTTTTCATTGATGACGTACATTTGAGCATTTATGCTGAAAAACTCCTCATGTCTGCAATTTCTCCCCCTTTGACATCAATGGAAAAGGGCTACTCCCTGTGTCTTGCAACTTCTCCTTTTGTATGAAACACTTCTCCCTTTGTCATCAATGGCAAAGAGATACTCCTCATGATCTTATGCTTTCCTTTACTGATGATTCGAGAGGAATATCAAAACAATTTTCTCCTTTAACTTCATTAAGAAAATATACATTACTTGAGGTCCTATTTGATTTTACCATCTGTTGATGGTCCAAAATGACCTTATCAACATGTAAGGGAGACCACCTGGTCAGGAACTTAAAGCAACCCCTTTTCTGTTTGGAATGGTGGTCCTGATTGGTTCAGTTGGGCCCAGTTACCCTCTCTCTTTCTTTGTTGGCTTATAATATGTCTATTAGTTGCCAATAGAAAAGAAACATCAGATCTCCCCTCTTACATATCTCATGCAAGAAAGTGATCCTTAAGTTGAATTAATGGCTCATCCAAGCCACTCTAAAGTCTACCCCTGTGTAAGAGGACTTCTAGAATACAATAGTAAAACTAAATGCAAATCTACTCTAAGTAACATAAAATAAATCCTAAATTTATCTCGATTGAAAGAAGGATTAGTCCCCCTCTCAACCAATAGAAAGGTTAAAGGGGATTTGGACCAACTTTGAATTTGGAATAAAAATGAAGTCAATAAGCCAATGAAATAGTTCTAAGACTTATTACTAGTTCAAGTAAGTATATGTATTCAATTACATGATGAATAGTCATCAGATCTCTTATGCACATACATCCAAATTCATTATATGACTGCATTGAGGAAATAGTTCTCATAAAACAATCATTATTAAAAACAAGATAAACTTGACATGAGTTTGCTAAATATTTAATAAGTATGTCATGTTTATCTATTCAAATTCATAATTTAACTTGATAACAATTAGACCCATCATTAAAATATAACTTTCAAATCATTTAAAAAAACATATATTAAATGAATTCACAATAGTGCAGAAGTTCACAAACACATACTTATCTGAATCAAGAATTACCTCAAATTTTATTCAATGCAGGCCATCAATCAGCCTCAATCTCCAACAATAATGTACAAAAATTAAAGATCTGATCAAAGCCTTTGAGTACATGAAATTTTAAGAAATTTCATGATAGCATGAAATTTTTAGAGCTGAAATACATCTCTTTTAATCTCCATAAATCTGGTTGAAACTAGCTAATTCTCTACAAAAATATTTCTCCCTATAGTAGTGCAAAAATCCCTCTCTTTGTAGAGAATTTCCTCCCCAGGTTTCATATCTATAACCCCTCCTCTCAATTCTACAAAAACCATATTTATAATTACAAAAGAAAATCAAAATGAGAGAGCTATTGGAGAATAAATTTGCTCCAACAAATTTTAGTTCCCCTGAATCTTCTTTCTCTCATGTTGGTGCAATTCCATTGTTCTGAGTCTTCTCTTCCTCATCTCCCCACCTGCTCTCATGCCAAACACCAATAAAAAGTAAATTAAATTGCAAATCAAAATCAAAATTACCATATTTGGGAAAACAAACATATCCAATCAAAATTCAATTAAATAAGTAAAAATAAATTAGGGCTTCCCATTGATCCCTGTAAAGATCGTATTGGTCAAAGAGGACATAATTGAATGGATCTACAATCAACAAAGCTTTTGGGCAAATGAAAATGCAAAAACTAAACTGAGAAAATTAGTTTTGATTGCAAATTCAGAGCTTAATTTTATGCTAAATTGTAGATTTGATTAATGACCAAATTTGGTCATGCAACAACTTCATAAATATTCTCCATGATTTTATCTTTCTGACGAGCCATCCTAGGACTCATTTGGCCAAGTAAAACTCAACTTATGAGCCTCCAAAATTGAAGTGTCAAAATTGTCATAGTTCTAGAAAATGCATGCCTTAGATAAAATTAGGCAAATTTTAATTAAAAATCTAGTTTTAGATTAAATTAGAAAATTTTAATTAATTTTTAGTTAATGGTAATTACTTTATTGATTATAAATTTAAACCATAATTACAATTAATTAAATTTTAATTATAAGTTAATTTATTTACAAATTATGAAATTAAGAAGTCTTTTCAATAGAAATCACATAGGAGAAAATTTTGTCGACGTGTTTCGAACCAGCCAGTTGGTCATCATCGCGACCAGATGAAGATGCAGATCATGGCACATGCTTAAATAGAGGGTGATTTCTACCGAAAAGACTCTTCTTAATGTATATGGATCCAGAAGCCTGAATTAAAAAATTATAAATTTTTTAATTAAAATTAATTAATTAGAATTAGAATTAATTTACTAAATATTAATTAATATTAAAACAAAAATATCACAATATATTACACCAAACCTCAACCTCATAATAATATATAACACAAAACATATTACACCAAATATCAACGAATTAATATACCAACGTCTTATAACAAACCATCGGAAATATGAAGGATATCGAGTATCAGAGGTATTTCATATCAGGGGTTCCTTTAATAGAGCTCTGATATTAAAAAGCTCTAAGGTTTCAATTAATATCCATATGAACTATCCTCATTGCAAGCCCATTTGACGCATGAGAGACCTCGGCATGAGAGGTATGTGATATCAGAGTTTCTTTTAAAATGCATTACGATGAACCAAAGTTCCGAGGTTCCAATGGGGCCTTGGGACAAGCCATCAGAGGGTCTTATAAAAATGAAGTTCTGATGCCAAGTCCCGAGGTGCGAAGGCATGAGGTGATCGAAGGAGAGAGAACATCAAAGAGCTTGAAAAGTCTGAGGTCAATAAAATGTCGAGGTTTCTGCTTTATATGCCAAAGTTTGTTTGAGGTGTATCAGAGGTTTCGTAATCAGAGGAAATAATTATCATAGGTTCTATAAAAATAGCTCTGATATGCACAATTCTCTTAAACCAATCTAATATAACATACATTTTATAACATAGTCCATTGGGGTATTGTGATATCGAAGGTTAAGAGCCCTGAAAACGTAAAGTGACGATGTATGGTGGGAGAAAAGGGAGGTGAGGTGAGAGAGGTATAAGAAGAGGAGGGGCATGTGGAGTGGGTCCCCCCTTCTAATAAACTATAACCACTTTATAATCAATCCAAAACTCATGAAAAATTATGGCCGCTTGAATTTCAGGATTTCTGAAGCATTAAGCAATTGGAATTTAAATTAGCTTAGTATATTTAAATTGTTCTACAATTTCAAGTGTGGTGATTTTGTTGGACTGTTAATAAAAAATAATTAATTAATAAAAATTAACTAAAAATCAATATTTACAATTAATTTAGAGAAATTGAAATAATATACATTTTTTACATTTTTTACCCTGAACGGTAAAAATTTTAGAACTTTGGATAAGCACCAATTGCAAACCGTGCAACCAAATGAGATAAAACGAGAATTAATGGAAATATTGTGAAAAATTCAGCCCAATGAAGTAATCAAAAGGGAAATCCGAATAAAATAAAAATCTAGCAAAATTGTAGGATACTTAACCAAAAGAAAATATTAAAAAGGTGATTTAACCAAAATTTATGGAAAGGGTCCCCATTATTTGAAATAAACAAGTTAAAAATGGGGGTGTTGAGTTTTCACTGCAACAATGGCGACACACAGGGAAGAACCAATTATCTCTGGTTAAAAGATGATGAAATGTAGTTTACCCAAAAGTTAAAAATGAATATTTTTATTAAGTCGTCAAATAGTAAAACATTTTGCATGGGTCCCACATTAGTGATTTAAGCAATATGGGTTCAAAAAGTTAAGTACTCAAAGCAGACTGAGTCTAAAATCATAAATCTAAATTTTGTGAAATATTTTATTTTAAGATTACCTCATATGAAAAAAGGAAAAAAGGTACAAATAGGAGAT
>APFE031208091.1:0-10864 GCA_000404065.3 Pinus taeda
GAAAGAGGAGTGTAAATGAAACAAATGATTATGAATGTCACCAAACCGAAAATACATCACCCTGAATTACTTATGCTGAGAATTCAATGAACAGCAATCCAAAACACGAGGAGAAATGTGTATGAGGTTGTGATGAAAGTGTGTGTGCAGGTGTGACTAACAAGGAAGCATCTAATCAAGACCAAGACTGTATTGCAGCAATCATCAAGTAAGCAATGCGTATTTTTGGTGGCTAGTTATGGACTGCACCCCAATCTTCAAGAGAGATGGCAGTGAGCCTTAACAACCATTTTGCTGGAGCTCCAATGGATGGTATATATCCTCTACTACACTAAGCAAGTGGAAACAACTGTACCATAAGCAAAACCTATCCTACTCATAAGAAAACCAAATCATCAAACTATCATTCGAATTGCATGTGGAAACGAAAACCTAAAGTGCTGGAAAGGAAATGGAAACAACACTACAACAGAGGGGATCTATGGCTCTCAGGTTGGGCCCTAACCTGAGAGCTATAGTCTCCTAAGAAAACTCAGAAATAGATCACAAACTGCCTTCTTTATTCATAAAACTGGTGTCATGCCGAATTGGCTTACAAAATGGAACAAAACTGAACTGTGCTCTGAAATTACAATGATAATACGAGAGTTTCAACAACCATCTAAGGCTAAGGCCTTCAAATTTATACAAAAGAACGATGAGCCACCGAGTGCCCTTGATTTTAGGAGCTCGGCTGTCCAACTAGAGTTTAACTGCGGATCCTGTAGGGCAGTCATAACTATTGTTCTTGTAGAACAGTTTATGACTGTTGTTCATGTAGGACAGCTGGCTGTTTCGTGAGCTCGGAGGGGAGATGGATTGGACCTCGGAGTTCTTGGTGGGAATCACGAGGAATTTCCCAAGACTGTGGACATCTCTCCACAAAATCAGCAGTGCCACCTTATTGTCTCCTTATCCCGTTTGCGTTGTCTCTTGCCCCCTTTTTAATGCCAAAACCTGGAATCACAATGCATTAGTCACGTAGATAAAGTGTCTAACCTCCCCTACAAACAACATGAAACTAAAAATACATGCAAAGCAAAATAAAAAATGGGTTGAGCAAGTAATAGGCCAAATGAACCAAATTGTCAAAATGGGGCTCATCAATTTTATAAAACAAATTAATAATTTAATTACTACTAATATATATATCTTTAAAAATAAAATTTTATTATATAATTGAGATGATTTATAAAAGCAAATTGTTTGATAAAATAAATTTTTAACAAAAATATAAAAATATACAAAGCGATATGTGTATTTCTATTCATATAGACCATCTACAAATATTTTCATAATAATGTCGTCTTCTTCTTTTTTTATCTTTTGTGATCTTCTATATCCAAACACTTATATATGCCATAACACTTATATAGAACCAAAATATTTGACCAAAACAAAATCTTTAGATATCTTAACTTATCCCAACCTTACTTACATTAATGACATCGTTCCAATGATTTTTTCACCAAAAAAAAGAAAACAAGCAAGGGACTAATAGACATTAGAGAAACATCAGGACATAATGTTAATAAAATAAAAACAGATGTTCCAAGGCTTCATCTCTCAGTAATCCTAAAATTCATAGAGTCCAAGAGATTCCAACTACATTTCTAGATCATCTTTACACAAGTCATTTACTTTCTAGTGCAATACCTTGTAAATATGCATGAAGGAAGTCCTATGGAATGAAAGTAAGGAGTTTTTAATGTCCTATTGAAGGGGGGCTAAGCAAGCAATTCAACACTACATCCTTTGCATGCTCAATTGATCACTATTTTGGTGGCCCTTGTGGCTTGAGTTTTGTTTATTCCCTACTTATTTACAAAATATAGAAGGGATCATAAAGTAGAGAATTCAACTTTTATACTTGTACCCTGTATGAAAAATATGAAAATAATGCTTTGATTAATGTGCAACATTGTCCCAGCCTTGCATCAAGGTGGGGCCCCTTAACTTGCACCATAAAAAACCCCAAAGAATATACAATGCTAGCTAAGACATAACCAAGGATGTTCACTTTTTCTATTTAGGCTTTGTCTTGTATCCTTTACACAATTTTTCAATAAGTCTTGTCATCTCTTCAAAAGTAATTCCTTTGTCCTGGAAAACACATGAGTTATGGCCCCACCAAACACCATATATCAAAATGCATGGAAAAGCACCAAAAACATTGAATATTGAATCTTATAACCAATCCTGAATATATTCTTCTAAACTTGGCTAATTCCATTAGAAGTCGAATTTAGAGCATGCACCATAATTTACCATACATATATTGCATATGGAAAATAAATTAGCAAGTGTCAGATAGATCCTACATTCAATTTACACAGGGTACAAATATTAGGGCCTATCCAATATCCTTTGATTCTATTATCTAAACTAAGAGATTTGTTATTTAAAGTTAACAATATGATAATCTTGCATTTTAAAGGACCATGGTATTTCCAAATATGACATCACCACCACTTCCTCTCTCTATTGAAAAGAGATTCAACCTATACATCATAACCAAGTTTGACAATGAATTCGCTTGTGGTGGGCTCTTCGACTAGCACAAAGTGTCTTCATCTTCATCTAAGAGCCAAATTAACCTAGAGAAAAATTTACTTACATAATCATACCATTCAATTAATTTGAATGTCTCAATGCTAAATCCTCCTTCGATTTCCATCCTCTTTAGCACCATTCTTAAGGGGTTTGGGATTTATCATTTTGCAATGGAGAAAATATCAATATTATGAAGGATTTGAGCCAAGTTCCTAGAGAGGATATAATTCATCATATGATCTAAACCAAGGATCCTCACTAATTCTTACTATCCTTCCACTTCTCACCTTCCAAAGTTTCCATCTAACTACAAGAGGAAAGACACCAACCAAAACCATTGAAACAATGGAACCAGTTTTTGTAGACTTTCTAGGGTAATTCTACCAGGGAAAATTTTAAGGATGGAAAATTATCTTGAAGTTTAAAAACATTGACGAATCTCACTAGTCCCTAATATGAAAACTATAAAATGTTTATTGATGTATTTGAGAAATTATACAAGTTTATAATTATTTTATCTATATTCTCTCTACAATTTTGGAAATTTTCAAGGTAAAATAATTTATATTATAAAGTTTCGGCGAATCATTTTTATAAAAGATGGAAATTGGTGAATCTTTTTTTTGCAAAAGTCATGGAAAATTAGCCCACCTGCAAATATTAGCCCCTAAAATTATCTATGAATTTTACCATTCATCCATTGACATCCTTGCTATGTATTTAAATCATGTCACTCTTTCCCATGATCATGAATTGTGAGTGAGCCTTCAAAGGCTCTTCGTGGCCAAATATTGACTAAATAAGTAAATATTTTTTAACACCTAAGCCCCCATATTTTTAAACCATTTAATTAGTGGAATACATTTTGAAATATAGTTACCCAACCACAGAGAATAAAATATTTTATTGTTAATTTCAGTGTGAATACATCTTGGGACACAAGGGTGTCCGGTACACATGGATACTTTCCAACACTAATTTGATAAGAACCAAGTAGTCACACCTCAAAATCAATTTTTTCACCCATTGACAAATGTGAGCTTCCACTTTTATAGAACTAGATCCCGTAAACAAACTTTTGTGAATTTGGTTTGAGAAAGAAACCAAAGTACTTGAAACCTAAGTCCATATCCTCTCACAAAAATAGAAAATGGTTTTCTAATTCAGATGTTAGACACTTTAAAAGAAGTCTAGTCATCATGCACAATTCTTTCAAGTAGATTTCCATTCCTATTTATTTCCCCTACAATGTCAAAATTCATTTGAGGGACATGATTTCTTTAAGATATTATGCACTAAAAACAAAATTTTATCAATAAGTAAAATAGGAGTTATGATCTCTAATGGAGAAATATGTATACATCTTAATTCTTCCTTTTCTCTAGTGTCTTCTATAATCTTACTCAGTTCCTCAAACACCAATAGAAAAAAGGAAGGGTGATAAGGGAAATCCCTACCTTGATCCTCGAGATACTTCAAGAAACTTTGAAGAAGAATCATTGATAAAGACAACAAAATAAGCTGATTACACACACCCTGTAATTTGGTTGATCGTGTTAAGATTCATTCCCAACAACAAAAGAATCAATTGCATGTATGTCCAACTAGCCCCATAATAATCCTTTCATAAATCAATATTTAGAATCACTTTCTCTTGCTTTGATTTCTTGATAGAAAGAATAGATCCTTGAGCTAATGCTACTACATCATGAATTTGGTAGCATTGTAAATACAAGTTGTTCCTTTAAAATTAACTAGCTAAGAATTGACTTAAGTCTTTGGTGGATAATTTTAGACACTGGATTATAAACAATGTTATAGCACGATATTAACCAATAATCATAAGAGGTGGAAGCATCCTATTTTTTGGGAATGAGGAAGATAAATGTAGAGTTTAAAGATCTAAGCATTTTACTACATCATTGGGACTCCTGAACAACTTTCAACAAATCATCTTTGATGAGATCATAAAATGTGAAATAAAATTCCACCATGGGGATGTCATGACTACAACTCTTTCCTTTATGCAAAGAAGTGATCATAATCAACACTTCTCCAAAACCTACACTTTCAAAGAGTCATTCATTTCATCAATCATTGACAAAGGAATACAAATTAATATCTAAAGGATCTCCTAAACAGGGCATCCTTGAAGATTTTTTAAAATAGAACCAAAATGACATACCTTATAATTTGTCTTATCTTTGAATGATCTTACCAACTCATGATTAGGATTCTAGATTTTCTAAATGATGTTGGTATTTTTACAATAATTTTCACATTGATGGAAAAACATTGTATTATTGTTACCTTTTTGAATTCATATGGCCAAACTCTTAATGTTTCATGATATTTTTTTCTTATCAAGAAGATATCAGTGCATAGATTCCATAGATATAAAACTTGTTAAGTCTTCTTTGGAGAATATACCATATGGACGTTTATCAATTGGTCTATTGATATTGATGTTTGTTTCTTTTACTAGGGTTTGGGACTTATCCTTGAAAGAGGAATACCATTCTTCATTTTTATTTCACTCTAGAGATATTATCTACAAAATATTACATAAATGAATAGGGTATATTCTATCTAATGGGAGCCCATGTATCCTCTATAAAGTTTTTGAAATATTCTTCTTGAAGCTTGGAATGATTGAACTTGAGAGGGGTTGCACGCTTCTAATCTTTTGCTCCTATTTTGGAAGTAATAGTTAAGTGATCAAATATCCTCCATTAAGTAACCATGACTTGAAAAGGAAATAATTATTGATGAGATACTAATAAATAAGTTTGCGGTTTATTCTCTTGGACATGGTTTCATCATTTATTTTGAAGTTTGATGATGTGGGATTGGTCTGGCTAGTTTTACATCAACTAGATTATGACTCTCAAAAGGTGAATACAAAAATCTTTCAAAGGTTCTTCCTAGGATGAGACCTCCACACCTCTTGTAGAAATAGGGTGAGATTACAATCTCCTCCTATAATAAGAGGAGCATCATCAAAAACTCTAAATCACACTAATGACTTCTAGAAATGTCTCTTATCTTAATAGGGACCATATAAGTTTATAACTTTAAATTGGAATCAAAATTATTTTACAACCAAATTCATTGAGATGGTTGAGCTAAGAGTTGATGATGGTTTTTCTTGAAAATATAGACTTCAAGCTATTAAAAGGCCACCAAAAAGACCTTTTGCGTCCAAACTAAAAGATATCTAGTGTTTTAGCCAAGGTTCAAAAGTTACACAAGCTTTAGAACACACAACCAATGTTTCTTGAAATATAATTATCTTTTGGGTATTTACTCTAATGAGCATTTTGAGATATGTTAATTTAGGGGCATCATCAACCCTTTGCAAATTGAATGAAATGAAGATAATGTGGAAACCTTGTTAATAGTTTTCCCTACTCCAAGGACCCTCTGAATGGTAAACCGCTTACCTTATTGCTATTGAGCATAGCCTTCTACAAATATTTTGACTTGTATAATTTATTTCCAACCTATGGAGTAGAGAAAATTTCCATGGCTAGCCCACCTAATCAGGATGAATCTTCCTTGATCATAGATTTGGGCTTGAGTTCATAACTCTTTTTGGAAGGAACAATACCATATTTAGACAACATGCGAAATATTTTTGAAACCCCTTTCGAATGCAACAACTCCCCTAACATTTTGACCTCTTCAATACCAAGGAGAAATATAAGGACATATTTTGATGAAATAGAGATATTCTTAACGGAAGATGACATGGAAATAGAAATGGAATTAAGTTCTATGGAGGAGGGTTATGAATATCAATATCTACATCTATGGGATTCAAAGAATGAGACTACATATCCCCCTTAAAATAACTATAACAATTAATTGGAGACAAATGGAAGGTGAAGACATAAATGAGCTCTTATTGGTAGTTTCCCTTGCCTCATCCACTTGTTTGGAAACAAGGACAACATGTTTAGGAGAGTCTTCCTTAAGATGAGACATTTTTTTAATATCATAATTGATAGCATATGTATGAGAATCTTTGACCTCTCCTTAGACTAAAACATTTTTTAATTGAGCTCCTTTATAACCCAAACTCTCTTCAATTGAGGCATGAAATAAGAAGATTTAACACAATATGTATATGTGTGACTCATGAATGATAGGAATAACATCTTAACATGACGTTCTACTAATATATTTTCTAAATTCATGATTTGCCTTCAAACGACATCCTCGTTTTTATGTTATTATTGAAATCTAAATCTAATCAAGTATTGTATGGAAACTTAGCCCTTGCTAGAGAAGTTTGAAAACTTAATATGACTAAATGCACAAGGAGTATTCTTTATGGAAAGGTAACATGTACTATAAGAATAAAACATAAGTAATGACTATGCTTTCTCAAAAAATAAATCATAACCAGAAAAATATTGAAAAATAACATATTTCCTTATGTTGATAAGGAGAATGATGGTTATTTTTAAGAGGTAAATATAAATTACCATACAATAATATAGAAAAAGTGAGAAGAATGTAGTAAATATTCTGTTAAAATAAGATTGTGTATACCTAATGTTGTCACTTTTTCTAGCACCTGTAGCACAAGTGCTAAAGGAGATATAAAAGCTTCCTAGAGGCAACCTCTGGGTTGATTGTAGACTAGTTCCTAGGACATCTTAGATAGAGGAGTGCTTTGGAATATTATCAATGGGGATTTCTACTGCACTCCAATTTTCACGTAGTTTGAAAAGATAATAAAGGGGGCTTGGTTAAATAGGCCTTCATCAAGGTAAACTCAAGCCAATACATGGATCCAAATGCTCAGGGGGTAAATTAGGCCAACCTCAAAGATAAATGTCTGGTTCTGGTGGCCGACACACAACAACATGAAGTTTTAATATTGGTGTTGTAGTAATATGAAGAGGAGGAAAGAAAGGAATGAATTCGGTGCATAGGGTTGGTTACAATACAAAATCCTAAATAATAATGTTCTGACAAAAATATGGAAGAGGGAGGAGATGAAAGAGAAAAAAGAGCAGAGCGCAAATTAAGGTTTCATTTCATATCCCTCATGGATACATTTATCACCAAACATCATAAGTAAATCTGTGTTGATACATGTACTACAAGTTATAGACTAACACAAGTACATATGTCTTATAAACATGTATTATTTTTTATTTAACAGCCTAGATAGATCCATGAATCTAAGAGAAATTGATAGCTTCATTTACACTATTTCAAAGGCAATAAAACATATATGAAATAATATTTGTAGAGGGGAAAACATACTACGCATTGCAATGATTGGAATGACCAAAGAGTTTCATTAATATTCAAAATGAGTCCCATCCACCAGTCCATTTTACATTCAACAATCTATAGCTCAAGTCCCTCATGAACAGGCTTCATAAACACATAGTGGAATTACAGAATTTGGACCCCTCAGATGAAGAATTCTGGAACCCCTTCTAAGTGTTTCTTCCTCTCTTTTATAAGGAGAGGGAAAGATTTGTAAAACAATTACAAAATATCTGGGTCTGATCTCTAACTGTCTAATAGACTAGCTGTCTCGACGTGCGATAGTTATGTTTCCCAAAATGATTCTAAAGGATTTGATTCCTTTCCTGAAAATATACATAAATTACAAAATAATAGAAAAAGGAAAATTGAACGATGATTAGAGGAAATTATTCCCACGCCATCTCTGTGATGGCCTCTGATCGGTCCATGTCTCTATGTTGATGTGACTCGCTTGCAGCTCAGATGGTTCCCGTTGTTTTCACTTTAACTGTTTGACTTCCCTCAATCTATGGAGCTGGAAGAGATTAACCGTGGTTGCACGTCACAGAGCAGAAGTGGAAATGAACCTGGCAGTCCTTCTTCATTTGACTGAGTGGAGCTCCATGCCTTCATTCAATGCTTAAGCTGTTGACCCATTATGCCTTTAAAGCTCTGTATTCCATTATCGAGACTTTATTGCATAACGAACTTTACTCTTAGAGATGTTACAGAACAATGAATAACAATGGTTCTAGGCCCCTTCTTCCTTAGCCCTAGGGGCTTAAGTGAAGCAATATGATAAGATCCTGGGGTGGGGCCAATTCTTTGGAATATTGCATTACAACCGGTCCCAATGTATAATACATGTGATCACAATACACATGCGACTGGGCCCCTTTGAGATATCGCAATTTGACGATCGAGGATTTCTAATCCCTGCTTTTGGTGCATCCTCCCAAAACTTGTGACTTGTGACATAGTCTGGCCCACTTGGAAAGAGGATAAGGGAGGGTCAGCGTGAAGGTTTTAATACATATAAATCTTTGCTAAACTCTTTCTCTACTTTATAAAACCTTTATAACTTTTCCGCTCCACCATTGGTTTTGATATATAAAGCACATATATTCATGCAACCCACTATATGCATATCATAAGGAACCCTGATATGCTCCTCTATAAAATGTCGATTATTGATCATCGATTTACACTTTGTGCTTTGCCTCAGCCTCGCGCCCTTGGTTCTTCAACTCTATATGCGACTGTGCGCCACCCATGTATCTAAGCCCCCTTATCAAATAATTCTATTTGGAGGACTTAACTTGATGCATTGACATTGTTCAACCTCCAATCGCCGATTTGTGAGATGACATCATCCTCTGCCACATGTCACCTTGTGAGTGGTGACACATGCCACCCTGTTTTGGCCCCATTTGACCCTTGAAAATGCCAGATTTTCATGCCACGTGTCCTCCATACTGACATGTCATGATGATGTCAGATGCCATGTGGCTTTAGTGGGACCAATAGTATTTTGCCATGTGGCCTTCTAGAGGAGAGAAAAAAGCCCTGCCTCCCCTTGGTTTTTTGCTGAAATCCTTTGTAAATCGTTTTCAGCGCTTTTCGGTGTTTTAACACTAACAACACATTTCCCGAAGATTTAACATTGAAAACATTATTTGCATATCAAACATCGTATATCACAATTTCCTTAGGATTGACATTTTCGAAAATGTCGATTGTCGATTTCTTATGTGTTTGGTTGTTGATCCTCCAACGTATTAGAGCTCTAATGTTTGCGATCGTCGATATGTCGTGTTTTGCTGATACTATTGGAGCCTCCGGTTGCAATTTGCGATATGCACGAGATCTCGCCGATATGTTGGGTCACTAATCACTAATTGGTGAAATGCTTTCGTTGTACCATGTTGTTGAGACCTCCAATTACAATTGCTGATTTACCATATCGCTCGAACCTCTGATATGCCATATGCCTTATTTCGCCGATATGCGATCGTCGACTCCCTTGGACCTTCGATATATCAGAGCTCTTACACTTAGACATTTTCTCCTTGTTGTTTGGTTTTTAGAGGACAACTTCAATATGCTCTAACTTTTGATTCTGGAGTCCATTTGGAGAGTTCCATATACCATTGGAAAGCTTGTTCTGAGCACTATCCAAGATGGTATGATTTAGCTTTGAACGCTTATGTAGCTTAAAATATGACAACAAACCTTTATGTTCCTTTGTATTCATAAACAACTAAAAACAAATTTTACAATGAGTAACAACACCTAATATAATAATTTATACTATAACCATTTATTAAATTTTATAGGTTATTGTTATTATTTTATTTTGATAAATAAAATGTGTTATATAAATTTATATATGCTATCAAAGAAAATAAAACAATATTTTAAAATTATTAAAAAAACAATATTATTATAAAAATTATCATCTTCTATAATTTTATAAACATGTAAATTATAAGATATAAATAAAAGTTATGTTCAACATAACTACAAGCAAGGCACTTGTTTAAAAGATCAAATTGAATCAAATAGCTATAAGCAAAACAATAACTAAAAATACTGATTTAAATTTAAAAATGTCAAATGTACGAGTATACGATTCGATTATTTGTGAGGGAGACTTGGTTAACAAAACTGATAAATTCAGATACAAATTCATACATAAATTTGTGATGTTATAAGAGATAAGGATGTGACCGCATCGGCATATTTTTATAATATATCTTAGATGTCAAAGAGCAGGTTGTTTTTTTTGTTTTTTTTTTAAATTATATAATACTATTTAAGTATCTACAAGGATTTGAACTGGTGATTTATGGTAAGGAGTGTCATGGAACAGAGTATCAAGGAGTGCCACGGAACATATTATTTTTTTTTCACTCTTATGAAGTTTTTCGAAGAAATTTTACCATTGTCCGAAGCTTTTGTATCATGAAAATGCTAATAACATGTGTAGCTTTTGCATTGT
>APFE031208091.1:11833-94333 GCA_000404065.3 Pinus taeda
TATATGAAATATATGCAAGCATAATATGGCCTTTTGTGTTAAGTGATAAGATGTTCCTCTTGTGGAAGTTAATTGATAAGGTGTTTATCTTGCTTCCACACAATGCTTGGGATGTGTAATGTGTAGAATTAAAATACTATTTGGGAATTCGACCATTTCATGGGTGTCTAAGTCAAGTAATTTTGTGTAAATTTAATATTATTTTAGATTTCTCTTTCACAAGATCAAAAGTTAATTCTATAAATGTGTTAGTCAAACTGGTAGACTAGTCTCTTGTTAACAAATCAATGCATGATGGATCAAAGTTAAAATGGATTTACATTAATTCTTAGTATGTGAGTCGATACATGCGCAAGTGCATGTATACACATGCCAACTCCTCGTTGAACATGATAAAAAATACACCTCACTCATATTAAACAACACACCAATAATAATAATAATAATAATACTATATATATGTATATGATTGACATTGAAACAATTTTTTAAATGTCATGTTCCAATTCTATATTAAACATTTAAACAATGACATATCTCCATAGTATTAAGATATAGAAACAATTTTGAATTAAATTTGAATAAAAAATAGTTGTTTTCAATTATTTTCTTTATCTTATTTAGATAAAATTGGTTCTAAAATATTTTATTTAAAATAGATATTAATTTTATTTTAAATCAATATTGAAATATTCTTTTCTTACACCCAAGGTGTTTTCTTTATGGAGTTGGCTTAGTAAACACTGTTTATCCCAACCAATCCCAACATCCCATTTTTTCCCTCCTATCCAATGAAAATTTGGCCTGTGAAAAGGTCTGTGAGCCCTTTATTTTTTCGGAAAGCGTTTATTTTTAGGACTCCCGTTTACTTTTCTGAAAGAGTTTATTTTTCTGGAGGACACAATGGGCTTATAGATTCGCGGGCTCGAAGGCATTTATTTTCCCGGAGGACACAACGGGCTCACAAGTTCGCAGGTTCACAGGTTTGTGAGTTCAAAGGAACGATTAGTGCTCACTACTTTATTGGTTTGCAGATTTTTCTTCGCCATTAGAGCTTGGATCTTCACCATTAGAGTTTGGATAGGTTCTTTTCCACTTGAAAGATTCTAGCAGCAATCCATTTTGAAGAAGACCGATATTAATACAAGCATGTGTTGAAGAAGGTCGGTATTAATACAAGCAGAAGGAATCCTGTGCACTATGCATATTTGAATTGGGATTAAAAAAACAACAAAATGAAGGAAATGGGTAGGTTGAGCACTGCATTCTTGAGAAAAAAATATGAGGAGGAAGTTGTCATATGCCCAAAGCAATGAAGGCTTGGCCTGGTTAACTACCTATCCTCAGAACTTCCAAAACCCTTGAGATGGAAACACATTCATACTTCATAACACAATGAACTGAGCACAAGATTTGAGATTTTCGACATAATTCTTAGTGAGTGATTCATAAAACCTAGGATTTATGCTGTGATATTTTTGTAGTTCTCCTCTAATTCGGGTCAATAATCCTCTTGTTTTCATGATGTGTAGTTCATTCATTAGAGAGTGCCAACCTCACTCTCCACTATTGTAGGCCTCATAAAACATGTTGAAATTGATATTTGAAGTAGTGGTCCTCAAATCATATAGATTACTTGTGCTCATTTTATTTATATTAACTAGATAAGTCCTAACGATGTCTAGCTCTGAAAAGAAGCTAAAATTTTTGTATCACAAAAAGCAAGTATCTGGCTATACTCGACTGTTGAAATCATGTCCACAAAGTTGTAGAACATTATCGTATGCTTGTTGTGAACATATTGAGTAGTCCTTGTAAGATATGTTACCTGTGTACTAGAGGAAGCCATAGATTCTGTTGGGAGTTTTTCCATAGAAACAAGTGTTAAACCTTGTCTGAGGTGTGTCCTTCACTAAATCACCCATTAACATATTCAAATTGCTGGAAAATGCACTTCAATTGGCATAAGTAGAAGCATTATTGCATTTATATGAGCTAATCTATGATGCAATGGTAGGAAAACTGGTAATGACTAGTAAAGCGATGAAATGAAATAGAATAGCTCCTTCTTGCTAGAATTAGTAAACTATGAAAGTATATACATATTGAACAAGGCACTCAAACTAGAAGGGTTTGCCAAGGATTATGATAAAATTCATGGAATTACATATTTGAAACATGGGAAACAACAACTTGGATCACTGGGGAAGGGAAAATCATAAGATGGATGAGAGTTACAAACTTGTCTTATAACTCCGAATTGCAGCAGTGAACCGGAGAATTCCGAAACTAACACATTAGAAAAATATAATCTAAACTAGCGTGGACTATTCGACTGTGAAAAGGTATGATCTTCCATTGAAATGGAAATGGAATAGAAACCCTCCTGCTATTCGAATTGAGGGTTTTGATTGCTTGGACAGGGATACAAGATGCAATATTCTAGCAATGGCCTAATCATCCATTACCTCAAGCTGTTGATCTTTCAACCGATAACTGACTAATCTGGGGGTTAATCCAGCAACAGAATGAAAAAGATACAAGAATCTATAAAATATTTGTACATCATTGTATTCATATGAGGGCGTTTCTTACAATGTGGTAGGGTTGTTTGGAGGTTGAGACCCTGATTAAAATGTAAGTGGTGTCAAGCTTCATTATGAGAGAAGCAACTGAGTAACATAAAGTTTCACGTGTTCAATTTTGGTATAAAAGCCAAGGCTACTTGAACTTACATAAATTTTCTTGAACCAACAGATAGATCACAGTTTACAAAAAAAACGAACAACTAATGCTTGAAATTCCAAGCAACAAGTTAAAATTACTTAGGACCAATATTCAAGGCATGTTTAAAAGCCAAAAATATAGTACGGGAAGGAAAAAAAACATTAATTGAATAGATACCCCAAAAAAAATTGAACCCCAATGTGTATACAAAGAAAACTTGAGAGTTAATCAGTCACATGTGGTGAGCACTAGTATTGGAGCAATAATGTTGCAACTCCTGGGCTGCCTACTTTACTCTTATCAACTCGGTAGTTCGTAACAAACTTGGAATCGACGGTGTTGTATGCACAAGTACTAGTTCCTACTGCAGGTTGTCACTTGGTCAGGCGGCACAAGATCACTAGGAGCTCAAGCTAACTTCTATGGATTCCAGAAGAAGCTCTATATGTGATGAAAGGAGAGAAAGACTACTCTACAAATACTACTCTAATTGCAAATAGGAGAAAGACTTAAATGTAAAGCAAACCAAGTAAATCCTAATTAACCAACTAACCCTACTTTTGTAGAAAGCACTATGAAAACCATGAAAAGAATGCCATTATCTATTCAAAGAAGTAAAAAACATCTAACTAAGCTATTTCTGGAAGTAAATGAGCAAAAAACATCATTGTGGATTTTTATGTATTTTTATGTGAATTTGACATGCATGTAATTTATTGTTTATGAATGTGGCAACGAATAGGTAGTGTTGGAGTGTGGTTTTGGGACTTGAGAGGATGTAGGATGGTGTGGATGGGTCCTAGGAGGTCTCAGGTTGCCTTCTGGAGGCTTTTCCCACACTCGGACTTCAAAAGAAATCCTATAGGAAAATATACAGGAGGACATAGGAAATCTACAGGAGGAAAAACAACGTTCTACAGGAGGCCTACAGGAGGAGGCCGAGAGAAGTTTTGGTTGTTTTGAGGGTGTGAGAGTGGGTAGAAAAGGTGGATGAAGGCTGGAATGTGGTGTTAGGGAACCTAGGGTCTACCAAGAATCATTAGAAGAGAGAAAGATGATTGGATTTGCTCAAGGAGAGGGGAAGAAATTCTATGGAAAATGAAGGAAACTAAGGCAGAATTTAGGGGAGACTTGGGTGACCTGTAGGGCATGGATCAGATGGAGGATGGGATGGCTAATAGGTTGGCCTGCTACTAGAAGAGATCTGTGACATAAAAAACTAACAGTCGACTAATAATATCAAGCAAGCAATGAAATAAGTACATCTAGGAAAACAGAGTTTCGCATCAAACTAGTCTAAACTATGATCTATGAAAGGAAATGCTGATAACTGCTACAAGAAAGGAAATCATGAAAGAAGACTATTGCAAATAAAGAAATGAGCATGATGGAGAAGTTCTGAAGCAAAGCAAACTAGACTATTATCCAACTAAAAAGCTGCAAACACTAGAAGTCCTATGAATGAGGAAAATCTGTGTTTTTGGGGCAGCAAGAGGGTATTTGCCTTAAATCATGGTCCCAAAGGGAGGAAGAGAGGCCAAGGCACTTTTGCTAGCCTTTTGAGTCTTTTCTTTATCACTGCCTAACTTGCTATAGAAAGCACAAATGGAAGCAAACTACTGAATCATCAAAATCAACCTATTCTTAACCATAAAAGAGATACATCTAATAGCAACCTAATCTACAAACTGAAATAAAACATACAAATACAAGTAAAGAGGATATTGGCTGCTTGGATTTGGCTCTAACCCAAGAGCTTTAGCCCTCTGAGGTAACTCATTTCTAACTTAAAAAGTACTCCATCTTTATTTCCAAAACAATAGCAAAATTACATGAGACTGTCAAAATAATAAGCTCGAAGTTGAGTAGAGCTTACATAAGCAAAAGTACAACAAAAATCCGACCCTAGTGAGGCCTTAGGCCTCTCTACTTATCCCAATGAAGCTATTAACAACTTCCTTAAAATCAGCGGGGCTTGGCTTCCAAAACTTGAGATAATCTTCAGTCCTCCTCCACTTGCTCAACTGCCTTCTAGTGCATGACTTGGCTACTTGTACTCTGAGCTGAATGAAGGGGAATTCGAAGTGTGGAGTAATAAATGAGGGGGATTCCCTCCTATAAGTCCTCTCCTTTGTCTAATTCAAGTTATTGCTTCCATTTGTCCACTGGATCCTTGACTTTGACCTCAAAATTCATCAATAATATGCATTAAACACATATTAGACCACATGGCATCATAACTAACTCAAATCACTCTATAATCATAAATATAATCAGAAAATCATGCAAATAGCTAAGAGAATGGTTGATTTGACTAGGTTAGGAGGTAAAATGAGCCCATATAATTACCCATGTATGAGGCCAATCATCACCCCCCTATTGAAAGTGTTTCTCATCCTCTGAGCAACTTAGTCCATCTCCTCATCTTCTATGGCTCTGGTGGCCTCCCTAACATCCCATGCTTCTGATATGGTCTCCTCTTCCTTGTCATAGAATACTGCCTTCCTGTTTATCTCTTCCCATTGCTCCTACTCTTCTTCTTCTCTTCTATCTTCCATCATGCCTAGAAGCAGTGGGGGGCTCAATTTGAGGCCAATCCAATTAACCTTCTGCCTCTCCATGGAGTGCTTATACATGGGCACTTTCCTTAATGCCTCCTTCATCCTCATTGGGGAATGATATTCCATGATCTGCAAATTGTGTGGTAAGGTGTTCCATCTCCTCATACATGCATGCACACAGTCATCCCCAAGTAGCCTTTCCATATCCTCAAAGTGTGCAATGCCTTGTTCCTGATCACTTATATATCTAGGGGCAATTTGAGGATTATTGGAAAGCAGGTTATGTGTGCTAATGAGTTCCATGGGGTCTGATCGCTCAACTCTGATCATTAATGGCTCATTCTGCTCCTTTATCATCAACCTTCTTATTTCTACTGCCCTTAACTTTTCATGGTTCATCCATGAGGCCATGGCCATTAGTTGCGGGTCCCCTAGCCTGGCATTGGGGTCCCACACATTCATGTTTGTGAGGGCCATGTTATGCAGGTAGAATTATGCCATCTTTGTCATATCTTCTGATGTGCTTTGGTCACAGAGGTCCATAAACTGTCTGTAATCTTGGAAAGGCATTGTGCCTCTTTGTGCCAAAGTCTTTATCTGAAATTTCAACCATTGGTCCTTGAGATACAATCCATAGGATTTTGTTGGTGTTATACATTGCAATGCCTCCATGGACCAGCTAGCCATGCATGCCAGTTGGGTCTCTTTCTCTTACAACTGCCTTCTTAGCAATTCATTTTCTGTTTCAAGTTTGCTTCTTGTAATTTCTTCTCTATGTGTGATAGCACTCAACTCTCTACACATTTCTCTGAGTTTGCTCTCCATATGGCCAATATCCTCAACTCCCTTAGATTTGGCTATTTGCATCCATCTGTGTGTTCTTATTCTCTCTTTCTCTAATTCAAAGAATAGTGGAATTGCAAATTTTCGTGCAATTATCATTCCTCCCTCAAGAATATTGTAGTAGGAACCGAGACTAGGTTAGGGATCAAGTTCTTGTAGCTCTGTCTCTTCCTCCTTTCCCTGTGGCTTTCCTTCTACCCTTTTCTCAATCTTTTGGGTCTCCTGTAATTTTGCCAGTGTCTCTTGTAGAACTGTCTGTGCCTCCTGTAGGACTATTTTGGATCTTGTAGTTCTACCTTTTCTTTCCATGTGGGAGATCTATGAGTCCCCCTTTCATATGTGATAGGTTCCTTAGAAGGGGATTCATTTCCTTGAGCAAAGGGTGAATCTTCAATTATAATTGGCACTTTTGAAGAAGGCTGGGGTTTTCCTATTTTGATTCTTATGCTCTTCCTAGCCCTGAAATACATGGAGGCCTGCCTTTTCCTCTTCTATTTTGGCTTGATGGGGGTACTGAGGGTAGTGAGAGGAGTTGTTGCCTCTATTTCTAGAGTCTCAGGGGACACTTCTTCTTGTTCTATCTTTTCTGCCTCTTTTTCTATCTTTGTTTGATCTGTTTCCTCCTGCTCTGTTTATACAGCTGTCTCCTCCTCTATCTTAGTTTCTTCCTTCTTCCCTTCTTGTTATGCTAAGTCACCCATTGCTTCACCTTCTCCCCCTTGCTGCTCTTCCTCCTCACTACCAGTAGGACTAATATCATAGGTTAGGGTCTTTATGTCATCCTCAACAGTCATGTTTTGGAAGATTTCCCATGCTATAGGGAGTGTAAATGTATGGAGGGATTCTTCCATTAAAATTTTGATTAACCCATGGTGAGCTAGCTGCTCTGAATTTCCTGCTTGAACTTTAATGTTGGAGTCAATAAGAGACTGCAGCAGGAAGTAGGGGATGCTGAGCTTCTGAGGGGCTAGAGTTTCCATGTCACACCTTAATTCATGAAGGATTATAAAGTGGTAATGATAGACAATGTTGTACCTCCCCTCATAGGAAATATACTTGATTATTTGGTAACTAACCTCATCCCAAGGATATGGTATGCTATCCCTTATAATTCCATTTTTATCCTCTATAGGGGTTTCATTGTTTTGGAAGAAGTTTTTCTTGGCAGCCTGGCCAATTGGTTTCTCATCCTTACTCCAAGGTTGCCCAAGAGGAAGGGTAGTGACCCTGCTGATAACTTCAGGGGTTATCTCCATGGAAAAGCCTCTAAAGGTGACAATGGCATGTGTTCTAGTGTGAGGGACCAAAGAGTGGGAAAATTCTTGAGTAATTGCCTCATCAAACCCTCAGAATTTCTAAAAAAAAGTTCATCCAATTTGCTCTTGTGAATATGTCCACTACTTGGGGATGTGCATGGAGCCTGGAGGAGTTGGTGGGCTCCTTCCTCATAAAACCTCTTGTCATTTTGTTTATGCTTCTTTGGGAAACCAAATGTGAAGAAAGAGACAACAATTTTTGAAGAAAAACAGAGAAACAGAGACACTGTGTTTTTTTTTAAGAAATAAGCAGAAACTGTTTATGTATTCCCTCCACCTAAAGGCTTGATTTCACCCTAGAATTTAAACCACTTCTTGCATATTTTGATATTCAATGGGGGTACGCATGGAACCTACATCCTCATCCTGAGAATGTGCTCAAACCTATGTTTCCCCCCTTCAAAAAAACTCACTAGCCCTCTTGTATAAAACTATTGTGTCCTCCTGTAGAATTCCTGTAGGTGCTCCTGTAGAACCTGTAAGTGCTCTTTTAGAGAACGCCGAGAGCAGGAATATGGGAGAGATCAATGGAGAATGATGGTTATGAGGCTGTGGGGGCATGAGGAGATTTGCAGGAGTGGAGTTTCGAGGAGAGAATGAAGGAAAAGGTGGTGAGTGTGCTCGAGGAGGTGTATTTATTACTTTTTTATGGATATTTCCGGTGATGGAGGGTGAGCTAGTAAAGTGTACATTGGCCATATTAGGACCATTGGTCCCCACCTGCCTTATCATCATGGCCCTTTCCTCATAATCATCCCTCATGATTGCATCGGAGTTCACACTTCCTCCACTACCTGTCCTTGACATCTTTCTTAAGTTGACTGTGCGCACGTGTGGGTGACATCTTCGGATGAGTGGAGTCAACTAGATGAAGGTGGCCAAGTTAACTGGCCACCTTTCCCTCATTCAACCTAAATCATCTCATTGTTGTTGCATTCCTTCTAATTACATAGATGCAAACAGAGGAGTGGGTTAGTTACTTACTTGGGATCCGAATGCATTTTTTGTGAGGTGTTGTGGCTCTCTCTCTCTACTGCATGCCTTTGTTTCTTTTGCCGCATGTTGTCTGCTTACTGATGTGTGGTTGTACCTTGTGCAGGTTCTCCTCTGGCTGGATCTAAGCTTCAGGTGTCTTCTTCAACCTTCATATTTGCATCCTCTTACTGTTGATGCTGGATTTTAATGGGATCAGCTGCTAAAGGAATTCCTACAGGAGCTCCTGTAGTTGCTTCTCCCTTTGAAACTTCAGTTTCTTTCTGTTCTTGGAACTGTGAGGATGATGCCAGAGATGTAGATAAAGATGGAGAGGTAATAGGTGGGCTTCAAGTGAGGTTGATGGTGTTGTTCCCTTTCTTATTTTTTTGTTTTTTTTCTTTTCTTGAAGAACTGTTTTCTCTGTGTTTTTCTTAGATAGGAATAAGAATGATGCTTGGGGTGTGATGCAGGCTTGGAAATGATGGAAAGCAGGTTTAGAGACTGCAAGAGGATTTATATATTTTTTATGAAGCTTCCTTGTCCCTCAAACTAACTTTTATATCCATTTCTGGCTTTCTGTAATTCCACACTTCCTACGCAGACTCTCACACAGCAGGGACTACATCCTACGCTATCTCCAAAGTAGTCATTAGCAATCATTCGGCCTACATCAACCAGGCAACCTCAAATTCAAATCAGCAACCCCCATATTACCACGCAACCCCAAAAAATGCAACACAACACCCCCTTCAAATACTTAACCATACCCCGGCCCATGCAATTGCTGTCAGGCACACTCCAAACCACGCCTCCATCCCAAACTGTGTTGTCCCAACCTAGGAAAACAACAGCACTCGAGCCCCAAAAACAAAACAATAATGTTAAACCTATATCAAATAAAGATAACCTGGTCATAAATTTATCCAACCTTCAACTAAATGAACACATCATCAACTTATTAAGAAAAGGATTAAATTTCTCCATCACACCGCGTAAGATCCTTGTTGAAGACATTCTGTGCAATATTCAATTGGTATCATGAACCTTCCTGACAACATAAAGAACAAATCGAACAAGACTGTTCCATCACCCTTAGGAAAGCAAAACCCCCCAAAATCAATTTCAGCAAACAAGAATACCTAGCTCTCAAAACCTTAAACTCCAACCCTGAGATTGTTGTGTTGAAAGCAGACAAAGGAGGAGCCACCATCATCATGAAAAAAAGTGACTATAAAACAAAAATGCTAGTTCATCTAAATAACAGTGGTTGCTACAGAAAACTCAACAAAAACCCATTAAACAAGATCTCCAAAAAAGTATGCAACCTAATCAAAACTAGTAAGATACAAGACAACAACAATCTCATAGTTAACAATCCATATACACCGAGAATCTATTGAGCCCCCAAGATTCATAAAGAAGACATCCCTCTCAGACCAATGGTAAACATGATTAATGGACCCACATACCATCTAGCAAAACACCTAGCCAAGAAACTAAAACCGCTAGAAGGAAACACAGACTCTTTTGTCAAAGACTCAACCCAATTCATTGAAGAAATCAAGAACATCAAACTTGATCCAAATGACATTTTGGTTAGTTTTGATGTCACCTCACTATATACCAATATCCCCATCAATGATGCCATGGAGGTCATCTACAAACTAACAGATCCAGACACATCAAAGCTCTTAGAAATTTTCCTAAGATCAACCTTCTTCGGCTTCATGGGAGATATTTATGAACAGACGTGTGGAGTTGCCATGGGGTCGCCCCTGTCCCCTATTATTGCCAATTTATTTATGGAGGACTTTGAAAACAAGGCCCTTATGACTGCACCCCTAAAACCTAAACTATGGAAAAGATATGTGGATGACACATTCATCATATGGCCTCATGGAAGGGAAACCCTAGAAACTTTCAAACAACACCTAGACAGTTTATCCCCTTCCATAAAATTCATTGTAGAGGTTGAGATCAACAAAAGCCTCCCCTTCCTTGATATCCTCATCACTAGGAATGATGATGGCTCTATATCCCACCAGGTATATAGAAAAAAGACTCACATTGAACAATATTTACATGCCTCCTCTCATCATCAACCTACCCACAAACTAGGAGTCCTCAACACATTAGCAACCAGAGCCCTTAGAATATTTGACAAGGAACACCTAGAAAAAGAAATAGAACACCTTACTAAAGTTTTCCTAAAAAACGGATACAAGAAACATCAAGCTATCAAAGCCATAGATAAGGCAAACACTCGTCCTAACAAAAATAAAAAATTTGATAGTATAAAAGGAAAAGTCAACCTCCCTTACATACTAGGGACTACTGACAAAATTTCTCGCATGCTGAAAAATAATGGAATTCTAACCACTTTCAAACCCTTAAACACTATCTGTAACTGCCTTAATCCAGTCAAAGGCAGAATTGATCCTAAATGCCATAAAGGTGTCTACTTGATTCCTTGCTCATGCGGCAAAAACTGTGTAGGTGAGGCTGGGAGATCCTTTAGCACAAGAATCCAGGAACACTCAGTTGACATTAAACACAATCGATCCAAATCCTTAGCTCTAGCTGAACATTTAGAAAAAACAAAGCACCAAATCTGTATAGAGGATACCTGTATCTTAGCTAGAAGTGATCACTACTTCATAAGGAAATTCAGAGAAGCCATAGAAATTAACAAACACCCTAATAACCTAAATAGAGACGATGGATGGACCATAAGCGAAAACTGGATTCCAATCCTATCATCCAAATCTATCCATACCCAACTATAATCCTCCTCTAATTAACCCAAAACAAACATAAATAATCTAATCCATTCTAACTAAATTAACACACCATCCATAATAAAATATAATTTAACAAAAATCATAGGAAATAAACATCAATTAAAAAATATCTTAACAATAATAACTCCATAACCTAGAACAATATATAGGAATCTTTAATAAACAAAGTAAAAGCAATTACAATAAAACAAAATAATAATAATAATTCATCAAAGAAAATAGATAAAGGGTTAATTAACACAATTAGAATAGGGCAACCCATCCTAAAACAAAATAAAAACAAAATAGAATAAGTAAAAGAAGATTAGCCATAATAAATAATTAAAATAAATGTTATTAACAAATAAATATCATAACAATTAAAATTAACAATACAATTAAAACTAATAATTAATTAAAATAATTAAAATAAATAAATTTTAATAAAATAAATAAAAAGTATAGCAAGAGCTAACAAGCATACCATAGGGCATTAAATGCCCACTTACATGTGCCCTCAATAGCCTAATAACGCGCACGCACACGCTGACTAGATAAATAAAAAATAATGGCGGTGTGTTATCGTGCTATCGAGGGCGCATGTAAGCGGGCATTTAATGCCCTATGGTATGCCTCATTAGCTCTTGCCATAAAATATAACCCATAATATATTGTATTTTAATTTTAATTAACAAATTAATTAAAATACATATACATAGTTAATTTTAAAATATGTATATGTACATATACATTAATTTTAATTAACAAATAAATATGTATATGTTTTTACTTTTAATTATAAATTAATTAAAATTAAAAATGATTAAAATAATTATTAATTAAAGTAACATAATTAAATTATTTGAAGTAAATATAACTAAAACAATAGAATAAAATATGAAATAATTAATATAAATAGGAAAATTAAAAATTAAAATAAAAACAAAATACAACAAGTAAAATAGATTAACCATAAATAATAATTAAAATAAATATTATTAACAATAAACATCATAACAATTAAAATTAATAAATAATTATAAATAATAATTCATTAAAATAATAAAATAAATAAATATAATAAAATAAATATATCAGTATAACCCATATAAAGTATTTTAATTTAATTAATAAATAAATATGTATGTGTATTTAATTTTAATTAATTAATGAATAAAGTTAAAACAATTAAAACAATCAATTAATTAAAATAAACATAATTAAAGTATTAAAGTAAATATATTAAAAATAAATAGAATTAAAAATATGAAATAATTAATACAAATAAAATTAAGATAATAGCACCCGGATGCGGGTGAATTAAATGTTCATTAATGGAGTTATTTAATGGTGTCGGCGCTCGGCCTTGTCCCGCTACTGGATAACGCAATTCTCCAAGCTCAAACTTGGCTCATGCTGGCTCATATAAGGCGACAGCAGGTCCGCCTGCAATTCGACTTAATTTCTCACTCCGGTCGAGACAAGGCTCCTGCGGTTTTATTCATGGCGCATTCAGCCTTACATTTCATTGTGTGCTTCTTGCCCTCTTGCCATTGCCCACTCCATACAGAAAATCTTTACAGCAGAACAGTTACAGCCATCAGCGTTTGGCTCCTGGTGGCTCTTGATGCTGGAACTAAGCTTTCCTTTTCCCAAGCTCAGCCCTGCTCTCTAAATCTTGCTCGGTATCCCATCGAGCTGTCTCGTCTCCCCTCCACAGATACCTGCTCTATTAAGTTTTCCCTTCGCAGCCTGGCCATGGTCCGTCATCGCATGCGAAGCCGCCATGGAGGGAGTCATGGTGGTCGTGGGAATTCTCAGACTGCCCACTCTATTGATCAGCCTCTGCCCCTTGCTTTTCCGTCTTCTTCGCAAGCAAATTCGCCTCCGCCTAGCCCTTCCCGCAGACCTTTCCCACATAATGCTTTCTAGACTACTCATTTTAATTTTCAGAGCAGCCTCAACAGGCCTATCATCACAGCCAATATTACCATCATTTTCTCTGAGGAAGAGGCTCAGCCTCAAGCTATAGAGTGCACCTCAGCTAAGAATTCTCAGGGTGGCCACAGAATTGTGGGCAGCCATGGCATCAAGCAAAATATGGCTGATGAAGATAAGGTTAACAAGCGTGGCGAATTGCATGTCAAGGGTGATGCTCTTGGCAAGACTCAGCCACCAAGTGGCAGCTCCCATGGGGCCTCTGTCTCAATAGCCATTGCAAGTAGTTCTAGCGGCAACCATCCAACGTCAGATCCTCTAGGTGGCAGCGGGGCTGGTGACGAGGTAAAGGATGGAGAAATCTGGTATGGCAATGCATGCCCTATTGTTGAGGAGAAACCAGACCAAGACGTGGTCATGTGATTCCACATGGACCCCTGTGTGTCCTCCCAAAATTTTATTTTTTCTCACTTTGTCAAGTTTAGATGGTTTTGGTTCTGTGGTTGTGGTTTTGTCTTTGTGGCTCGGTAGTCTGGTTCTTTGTCTTTGTGGTTTGGTAGTCTGGGGTTCTTCTACTGAAATGGATAGCTTCTCTGTCTTTTGTTGTTGGTCTCAACAGCTTCATAGGGGGTTATCCCATATCCTCATTTTGGTTTTATCACTGTATTCAGGTTCCTATGTATGGTTTTCTACATACTATTACTGGTCCTCCCAATTATGGGACAATTTTGATGAGCTGAAGGCACGCAGATGCTCTCATCCGAGGTTTCAAGCTCCTTGTAATATTATTTTTATTTCCCTTTAATAGAACTAGTCTTTACAGAGAAAAAAGAAATTAATATATTGGAATATCACGAAAATGCAATTAAATTTACAAAACAATTTAAATATCTGTCGGCTAAACATCTCACACATCTCTATATATATTTGAAAAATAAGACCAGTCTTCCAATAATTCTTTCACATCCTAAAGATGAACCACTGTTGCTGGTTCGAAACGTCGATCAAAAATAGATTAAATGCAATGGATCCAGAAGAAAATCTACATAAACATGAGACTCGCAGAAACCTCAAAGACAAAACACAAAGCCTCCTGTAGAAAACACAGTTTTTGAAAAAGAAGCACAGTGAGGTGAAACAAATGCCAAGAATGATGGAGAAAGGTGTGGGAAGGTAGGATAGGTGCTGCTGTTATTTTTAGGACTCTCTTGGCACCCTCTACTGCTTCTTGTAGTCCTCCTGCAAACCTGCAATGCAACTGATAATTCATTTTTCTTTTCCTCTTTTTTTTTTTTGAAAACAACTAGGGTGCCTCAGGGAGGTTTCACCCTAATTGCCTGCCCTAAGCACCTCCAAGGGAAGTTTTTACCCAGCGATATTATTTTTCTCTCTTATTTTATGACATCACTGGGTTGCCTTAAAAGAGGTTTTCAACCTAGCGATTGGACTCAAGCGCCTCATGGAGGTTTTCACTTGAGTCCTTTTTTTTTGTTTTTTTCTTCAATGGGTGGGTGAAGTGGATGCTAAGACATGCTCCACTACCATCACTGTCTTATTCAAATCTTCAATGAACTCTTGCTTGGAGAGGGGTTTCTTGTAGACTTTCATCCGATGTCCATTGAAAAGCATGGGGATGGCTTCATCATCAATGGTTCTGATCGGAACTGAACCATTTTCATTGCAATTCTCCATAGTGTAGGGTCCCAGCCATCTTGTCCTTAGCTTGCCCTTGAAATCTTTGTATCTTGAATCATAGAGTAGTACCCAAAATCCCTCTTGGAATTGCTTCGCCTTCATATTTTTTTCATGCCATACCTTTCTCTGAAGTTGAACTACCTCTGTATGAAGAAGGGCCTACATTCTGCGTTCATCCAATCCACTGAGTTGAAGTAATCTTTCTTTCTGTGCATGGCTGAGGTCTAGGTCCAGCTGAGCTGCCATCCTCAGGGTATTGAATTCAAATTCTATTGATAGCAAAGCCTTCTTCCCATAGACCAGCTCATAGGGTGTGAACCCTATAGTGGTCTTCCATGTTGTGTTGTAGGCCCAAGTGGCCTCAACTAATCTATCCGCCCAGTCTTTTCTGCTGCTGCTCACTACCTTTGTCAAGATCCCTTCCAGTGCTCTATTAGTGACCTCCACCTACCCATTGGCTCATGGATGGTAAGGGGTTGAAGTCCTGTGCTTGACTCTATGATGTGTGAGTAGGTCTTCAATTAGATTGTAAGTAAACTGACTACCTTTTTCTGTGACCAATTCTCTTTGATACCCAAACCTGTAGAATATGTTCTCTCTCAAAAATTCAACTACTTTTTCCTCTGTAGTTGTTTTGATTGCTTTTGTCTCTACCCATTTTGTCAGGTAATCGGTGCACACAATGATGTATTGTTTCTTCTTTGAAGGAGGGCTGATAGGACCCACAAAGTCCATGCCCCACTTATCAAATGGCTCAAAGGTCACTAGAAGTTGCATGGGCATCTCATCGTTTGGAGTAAGTTTCCCCATCCTCTAACACCGATCACACTGGCTGGTCTATCTCCTCACATCCTGATGAAGAGTGGGCCAGTAGTAACCTACTTGCATTATCTTGAAGGTGGTTCTTTTTGCTGCAAAATGACGTCCACAAGGCCCATCATGATAGGTGAGGAGGATGTCAAAGAATTCCTCTTGACACATCTTCTCAAGATCTGATCTGGGCCAAGTTTGAAGAGATTGCCCCCAATCCAGGTGAAAGGGGCGCTTTTCCTTACTATCTTGCTCTTCTCTTTTGAGGGCAGGTGTGGTGGAAACTATGTTGAAACCAAGTAGTTTGCTATATTAGCAAACCATGGGGGGAGTACTGAGATAAAAAATAGGTGTTCATCTAGCATTTGGTCATCCACCATTCCTTCTTCTCCTGCAGACAAATTTACTCTAGACAGAAAGTCAGCAACAACATTTTCTTTACCAAGCTTATCAATAATGGTCAAATCAAATTGTTGTAGTAAAAGAAACCATCTAATAATGTGAGCATTCACATCTGGTTTGTTCATTAAATTTTTAATTGCAACATGATCATTGTGCGCAAAGGTTTGATAGCCAGTGATATAATGTCTGAATTTGTTTAAAGAATGCACGATAGCTAGGATTTCCTTCTCAGTCACCGTATAGTTTAACTCGGCCTTTGACAAGTTTTTGCTTATCAAGTATATGGCATAAGGTAGTTTTTCATCAACTTGTCCCAAGGCTGCTCCTATTGCTTTGTTTGAGGCATCTGTGTGAATGTGGAAAGGTAGGGCCCAGTTTGGTTCTCTCAAAATTGGGGTAGTCACGAGCTTGCTCTTCAAGGTATCTAGGGCTTCTTGACAGTTTTCCAACCATATAAAGTCGACATCATTACCTAAGAGGCTAAACAAAGGAGGCTAGCTTGCTGAAATCTTTAATGAATCTCTAGTAATACCCAGCTAAGCCTAGGAAACTTCTGAAATCTCTCACTTTTTGAGGAGGTGGGACCCTTTGGATGATGGAAATTCTGTTGAGGTCCACCTACAGTCCTTGTTGAGATATTGCATGACCTAGCACGGTCCCTTCAGTCATAAAAAAATCACATTTTTCCAGACTGAGGGACAGGTTCATCTCAATACACTTGTCTATAACTTTTCCTAGATTAGATAAGGCTTCTTGAAAGTCAAAGCCATAAGGAGTAAAATCATCCATGTATATCTCCATTGCATCATGAACTAATTCAGAGAATATACTTGATATCGTTCTTTGGAAAGTGGTGGGAGCGTTACACAAACCAAAAGGAAGGACCCGTTATGCAAAGGTACCCCAAGGGAAAGTGAAAGTGGTCTTATCTTGGTCTTCCGGGCTGATTTGAATCTGATTGTACCGCTAAACCCATCTAGGAAAGAGAAAAACTTTTTCCCTACCAAACCATCTAACACTTGATCTATGAAAGGTAAAGGAAAATGGTCCTTTTTAGTGGCTTTGTTCAATTCTCGATAGTTGGCATAGATTATCAACTTACCAATTTCTTTGGCACTAGCACCAAAGGAGAGATCCATTCACTGCCAGAGATGGGATAGATGAATCCTGCATCAAGAAATTTCTGTAGTTCTTCCTTAACAATACCTTTAAGTGCTAGATTCATCCTCCTTTGAGGCTGCCTGACTAGTTTGCAATCCTCCCTGATGTATATATGATGAGTACATACTAAAGGGTGCACTCCCTTCATCTCCTTATAACTCTAGACGAAGGCATCTAGGTGTTTTCTCAGCAAGCTACATAGTTCCTTCTCCTGGGAAGTGGATAGGGATGGATTGATTTTCAAGGTTCTTTCTAGATTGAACTCTATATTCTTAACACAGAGAGAGGTGGAGTCGGTCGCACAAAGATCAGTTCAGGGATTGTTTTGAGTTTCTCTTACTATGTCCTCTAATGGTGATACATTGGGAGGTGGATTCTGAATCAGATTTTCAATCATATCATCCTCATCTTCCTGTTTTACCCCCATGGCGATTACTAATGCACAAAGAAGTGAAGAATAGACTTCATCCTCATCTTCCTCCTCCAACCAGAGAGTTAGGTCATATTTTAACAAGGGTTGGGCAGGAGGATATAGGATTAACTACTTGGACATATGCCCATTCTTTATGGTCATGTTCCCAGCTCGACAGCTGATGTAGGCATCGACAATAGCCAACCAGGGTCTTCCCAGAATGAGAGGATACCCAGTGAGCTTTGCCTTTGACTGGAGAACTAAGAAAGCAGCAGGGTACTCCCAATAATCAATGAAGACCATCACATCTTCCACAATCCCATCAGGGGTCATGGTGGAGCGGTCTGCTAATTGTAGCACAGTTGTGGTCTTCCTCAAGGAGCCCTGAAGGTTGAGTTTGATCATTGTCTCCTTTGTCATCACATTAATGGCAGCTCCCAGATCAATCAGGGTGTGTGGGATCATGGTGCCATTGATGTGGACATCAACTACTGGGCTTCTAAGGTCCAGATACTTTGGATAGATTACCTTCCCCAACATTAGGTTGGATAGTTGCCCTATGACATTGATGGTTGGGGCATCTCTCTTGCACCTTCCTGGTGCACCTAGGGCAAAAAATGGCCAAAGCCCTCTCTGCTTCCTCTTGTTTCCTTTTGATATGCAAGGTATCCATTTGCATGACAAGAGTCTACAACATCTCACTCTTGAAGTCTTCCAGCATGTTTCCAATTTCTCCTTTAATGGATGAGTTGGAGGAAGGGGTATTGGCTATGGGTTGACTCCCCCTACCTTTTTTTCTGAGTGCTCTAGAATGGTTTCTAAAAATAGTCTTTATGTCCTCATAGGATAGTTGGTAGATGTCTCCCCGAACAGTAGATGGAGGGAGTCTAAAAGATCTTCCCGAATCCCCCTGAGCAGGACCAGCTTCATAGACTCAGGGTCAAGTGTACACCTGGCCCTTTTGTAATTGAGCTGGAACCTCTCCTCATAGTCTTCTAGGGACTCATCATTTCTTATAGTCATTTGGAAATTTCCTTTTTAGTATCTCTTGACCTACAATAGTCTCGATACTTATTGTTAAAGGCTTGCTGCATCTGAGCCAAAGTTGTGATGCTATTGCTAGGTAATCCCATGAACCAGTGCAATGATGCATCCTTGAGAGTAGAAGGGAACAGTTTCAACTTTTGCTCATCTTTTTCATAGTCATAGGTTTGACAAATAACAACAAACTCAAACAAAAAGGTGTTAGGATCTTCTGTAGGCAGACCATGGAAATGAGGTAGGGTGAATGGGCTTATATTATTCATTTTGGTGCCCCCATTAGTCTCCTGAATGGGAAAGGTACCCTTTATTCTTTCTCCATTCCCCCTAGCATTTATTTGTTCAGCCACTGGCTCCAAGGGAATGTTTTCTTCTTCTTCTTCTTCCCCTATAGGGTCTTCAAATATGTCTGGTTGTTCACCTAAGGGTTCTTCTTGATCACAACCACCGAAGAAGAGAGAAGGTTGGCTATGTGAAGCAGTGGGGGTGTTGGGAAAAAAATTTCCTAAGTTATCTCTATTCCTACGAGGCATGAAAGGAAATATTTTTGGTTGGTTTTTTGTTTCTTTTTTTTCCCACACTGATAGTACCTGCAAAACTAAAATTGATTGAACAAAACAAATTGCAACTAATTGAAGTGAACTTGCTGAAATGAAATTTGCAGAATTGAAGAAGAAAGCAAATAAATGCAGAACTTGAAAGAAAAGAATGACTTGTCTACTCTTTCTAAAATGAAATTTGCAGAATTGAAAAGGAAAGCAAGGAAATGCAGAACTAAAGGAAAAGAAAGGACTAATCTACTTTTTCTAAAATAAACTATTAGCAGAATGTTCCAAGAAGAAAATAGAAGAAAGAAGTAATCACAAAATACTTTGACGCGTCCTCGGCAACGGTGTCAAAAAGTGGTGAGCACCAGTATTGCAGCAATAATGTTGCAACTCCTGGGCTACCTGCTTTACTCTTATCAACGCAGTAGTTCATAACAGGCTTGGAAGCGATGGTGTTGTATGCACAAGTACTATTTCCTACTGCAGGTTGTCACTTGGTCAGCCGGTGCAAGATCACTAGGAGTATTAGAATAATACTATTTTAGTTTAATGCTCATTCTTTTAGCTGTTGCTAATTTTATTCTTTTAGCAGTTTCTTAGATGAAACTGATTCTTTACATAGAAACTTGATGTTTCTATCTTTGTAAATATCTCTGTATTATTATTGAGTATTGTTGCTCAATCAATTCATTTGGAAATCGATATGCGTGTTTCGCACTGTTTTATGGTATCAGAGCCAGAAAAAGAGATTTCTTGAGCAGTTATTCTCTCTGCATCCTAATCTCTTCTGTTCTTTCTGTCAATCCTTTCTAAGGTCGAGCCCTCTGTAAGCCAGATAGCCTTCACTGAGTCTGAGCTTCGGCTCTACTCACTGTGATAAAATCTTACATTCGTCTATCTCGATACAGAAGTGGATTATTAGTTTTGTGGAATTACGAGAGCTGAGGGCTCTGCGATTTGTTTTTGCACGTTCTTTATTGGGCTTTTTGCTGGACAAAATTTGTTTTTAACTGTGGTCTCCCACAGTTATGATTACAGAACCAAGTATCAATTCTTCTGCCACATCACAGCCCAACCCATTTATCTCAGAAGTGCAGAATTATATGAAAACCCTCGGAAGCGGACACTGCAAAGAATTCAGAGCGGTGCATATCATTTCAAATTTAAAGAACGCCTCGTAAGTGCTACTGCGGAAATAGTGAATGGTCAAAGCAATCAAGGGTTCACGGGTGTAATCGAGAAAGTCACACCACTCATATCTTTATTGGCCCCGAAGAGTTCGAAGGGAATACCGCCTATAGCGTGAAAGCCAATACAAGGCAATTCCTGTTTCGTTTTCTGCTCTTGATCAAATGAGACGCCGAGTTTGATAGCGTGACTGTGTTTGACCGTGTTTGATAGTAGCATCGGGAAAACAGTTCCATTATCACATATCAAAATTTTGTGCCACAGACAGGCGACGCCAAGCAATATCGATAGCCCTCGTAACAGCATTTCGCCAAGTTTATGCCACAATCAGCACTTGGCCCCACAAATTTGTGCCTCTGTCAGTTTTTTTTTCCCGTCACGAAATTCGTGTTTCAGCCGTTACGAATAGCTGAATTTTTCGAGTCTTTGATTGCATACGGGATTTTCGTGAGGGTTTTTGCTGCCGCCTACTGGATCGTAGTCGTTTCCAGTTTTATATATGTGGGCCTGTATATACACTCGATTTGTGCATCAAATTCTTGTTTCAGAAGCTCATGAGTCATGTCATCCAGGTAAGTAAAATATTGGAACTCGTTCCGTGAAAGTCGTAGGCTACCAATATTATACCTTTAAAATAAATAAAAAAATCAGGGTGCCCCAATTCTGGCTTACTGTTAGTTAGGCGGCTTCGTATTTAAGCAGTTGTCTGCTATCATATCAAAAAGTTCCTGTCTCTGCTTAAATTCGAACTCTGCAGCCTCTATTTCTCTTTAAAGCTTCTTACCTACAGCTTCATTCTCTGTCTAAATATTTTCCTAAGTTGTAGTTCCTCCCCTCCCTCTGATAAAGGAAATACATCTACCAAGGCATCAAACCGTTTAGCTGTCTGCACTAGAGACGTGGTCATTGCCTTGGGTTGTTTTGCCACTATAGCAGGGTCTTCTGTTGAGGTTCATATTTTCTGTTCACATATTGGTCAATTTTTTTCTTGGTTGAGTGGATTAAAACTGCTGCAAAATCAGAGGATCAGCAGGCATCTACAGTAACAGATTTCTTTATTGTCTTGGGAAACGTACAAATGGCCTCGCTCACCAATTTGATGTTAGAAGGAAATCAACGCTTTAATGGCAGCAATTATAACATCTGGAAACAAAGAATGCTGACCATTTTTGAATACAGGTGTCTTGATCATCTCATTTTTGGCAAAGAGCTTCGTCCCGATACAGCTGGTACCGATCAAGATAAATTTGATGATCGAAATCAAGAGGCTGTTATGCTTCTCAAGCTCTCTGTGGCTGATGATCAGTTACCGCGGATTCCTTCTGGTAAGACAGCTGCTGGGATCTTGCAACAGTTGAAAGAACTACACGAGACATCCGACAAGAGCATATCTTTCTTCCTCAAAAATTAGTTGTTCTCCATCATGATGGACGAACATATGTCTTTACAGGAACATCTCAACAAGATTAAAGACATTTGAGATCATCTCGAAGCCATTGGTCGCACCATGGAAGAAGAAGATATGGTAGTCATCACTCTGAAAAGTCTACCATAATCTTATGAGCACTTCATAGAAACACTCAACATTACTGCCACTAATGTTGATCTGAAGTTTCCGGAGTTATGTGCCAAACTCATGCAGCAGGATCGTTGGAAACAACAGTTTGGTAGTGGTGCAACATCAGCCTCCTCAGAAAATGCTTTTGCTGCCAAATATCAGTCCTCTTAGTCCTTTCAGCAGAAAAGTTCTTCTCAGTCTTTTGATCCTGCTAGGAAGAAAAATGTGCAGTGTAATTACTGTCACAAGTTCGGCCACATGAAGAAAGATTGCCGACAGAGAATTGCTTCTGAACAGAAGAAACAGGGAGGGCTTCATCAGACAGCGAATGTTGCGGAACATTCCGAGCGGACAGATTCTGCCTTTTACGCCTTTATGGCTAAAAGGTCTTCAGATCATTTTCCATCATCTGCCTGGTACATTGACTCTGGTGCATCACGCCATTTCTCTCACAAGCGTGACTGGTTTATTGACTTCTCATCTTTTAGTGATTCTGTGATATTTGGCGGAGGTGAAAAATACACAGTGGATGGCAGAGGTACAGTTCAAATCCAGTCTGGTGGGCGCACACTCATCTTCCTGAATGTGTACTATGTTCCTGGGATGGAAATTAATCTCTTGTCTGTCAGTCAGATTATGAGGAACTCTCCTCAGCTTGATGTAGTATTCAGTGCACACAAATGCTCTATTATCGACAGGGAGACTAGCCTTACAGTTGTTGTTGGCCTAGAAGATCATGGTTTATACAAGCTTATTGACACTGGTGATTTTCAAGAAGTGGCTCTAGCAACTCGTGTTTCTCGCATCAGCACTCTATGGCATCAGCGATATGGGCACCTAAACATGCAGTATCTCTCTCAGCTTTCCCGGGACAGACTTGTGTCAGGGTTACCTGACATTCAGACTCAGCAGTTGGGCGTATGCGGCGCTTGTCAAGCTGGCAACAACATCGGTCTTCATTCACGAATGGATAATCCTGGCGTGCATCTAAGGTACTCCAGTTAATTCATGTTGATATTTGTGGTCCTATGAATACATCTTCTATCACTGCTTGCAAATATTTTTTGCTTATTGTAGATTATTTCAGTAGAAAGATGTGGGTATATTTTCTCAAATATAAATCTCATGCATTTAGTATCTTTCAGAAGTTTAAAACCTTAGTTGAAAAAGAGTCTGGCTGTAATATCATGAATTTTAGGACAGATAACGGGGGGGAATTTTGTTCTTCTGCTTTTTCCAACTTCTGTGATACTCATGGCATAAAATGCCAGTTCACTACACCTTACACTCCTCAGCAGAACAGTGTTGTTGAATGCCGCAACCGCACGGTTGTTGAAATGGCTCGCTCCATGTTACAACAAAAGAATGTTCCAAACAAATTCTAGGCTGAAGCAGTCTTTACTATTGTTTATCTTCTTAACCGCTCACCCACTCAGACCGTTAAAGGGAAGACTCCCGAAGAGGTTTGGTCTGGCCGTAAGCCGAAGATCAGTCACCTCAAAGTTTTTGGCTCAATTGCATATGTTTGGATTCCAGCTGCCAAGCGCTCTAAGTTGGATTCCAAAAGCCAGAAACTCATGATGACGGGGTACAGTGATCATCACAAGGCTTACATACTAATAGATATAGCCATTGGTCGTCTTAGCTTCAGTCGGGATGTGGTATTTGATGAAGACAGAGGATTCTTTTAGTCTTCTTCTTCTGAGCAGTGTTCTGAGGATCAGCCTCATAGTGTTCGTTTTCCAGTAAGTCCACCTGATGGGAGGGATGATGCAGCATCAGTGTTTGATAATACACTGCCTGAGCTTCCTCCGAAAAATAATCCTTCTCTTGCTGCCCCGATTGTTTTTGAACCTTCTACATCTCCTCCTGATATTGGTTCCTCTACTCCTCGGCCAAAATGTTGGGCTAAAACCATTGGTGATCTCAGGGATGATGAACTCCTTGAAGGACGAACTTCTAGACATAAGAGCAAACAGCAGCCTACAGTAAACTTTGCTCTTATGGCTAATCTACACAGTATTTTTGAGCCTCAAACTTACTCAGAAGCTAAGGGTATATCTAAGTGGGAACAGGCTATGGACGCTGAATTCCAAAGTCTTCAGAAAAATCACACATGGGCCCTTTCTAATCTTCCTGAAGGGAAAAAGCCCATTAGCTGCAAATGGGTATATAAAGTGAAATACAAAGCCGATGGAACTCACAAGTATAAAGCTCGACTTGTGGCTCGAGGATTCTCACAGAAGGAAGGCATTGACTATGAGGAGAATTTTGCTCCTACAGCCAAAATGAGTACCATACAACTTGTCCTTGCCCTAGCAGCTCAGTTCAAATGGAAAGTTCAACAGATGGATGTAAAAAGTGCTTTCCTAAATGGTGACTTATAGGAAGAAGTCTACATGACACAGCCTCCAGGATTTAAAATTTCCGGTCAAGAACAGAAAGTGTGTAGATTAGCTAAAGCTCTCTATGGATTGAAACAAGCTCCTCAGGCTTGGTACATGAAAATTGATCAGTACCTGACAGATCATGGCTTTCAGTGGAGCCCATCTGATGCAAATATTTATATCAAGCATACTGGTGATGATATCTTGTTTTTGGTTGTCTATGTAGATGACCTTATCATTACTGGCATCTCTGCCAATTTGATCCATGGGATCAAACAAGACTTATGCAGAACCTTTGATATGATAGACTTGGGACTTCTTCACTACTGTCTGGGGATTGAAGTTTGGCAGACTAAGAATCACATCTTTCTCTCTCAATCCAAGTATGCCAAAAATCTTGTGGACAGGTTCAGAATGCAGGATTGCAAACCAGCCACGACTCCTATGGAACCAGGGCTCAAACTTTCAGCTCAGTCATCCTCTCTTCCTGTGGATGAAACTTTATTCAGGCAATTAGTGGGCAGTCTCATCTACCTTACTGCCACCAGACCAGACATCAGTTTTACAGTGAGCTACATTTCCCGCTTCATGTCTGCTCCTAAAGCTGATCATTAGATAGCAGCAAAGTGTGTGCTACGATATGTGCGTGGCACTTCTGATTATGGACTCCTATACACTCGCAGTTCCGATCCTATACTCAGTGGTTACACAGAATCTGACTGGGCAGGTTCGGTTGATGATTGTAAATCTACAGCTGGGTATGTGTTTAGCATAGGATCAGGTGCTGTTACCTGGACTAGTAAGAAGCAACAAGCTGTGGCTCTCTCCTCAATAGAAGCAGATTATTGGGGAGCAGTTAAGGCATCCTGTGAGGCAGTTTGGCTTCGACGTATGCTTGCAGATATGCATGCTTCCCAGACAGGTCCTACTTCCTTGTTTTGTGATAATCAGGGAGTGCTCAAACTTGCCAAAAATCGCGTCTTTCATGAACGAACAAAACATGTGGAAACTCATTGCCACTACATTCGCCAGCTTGTTGAAGACGGATCCGTTCAGTTGAGATATGTTCCCACAACAGAGCAGCCTGCAGACATCTTCACCAAGCCGCTTGGTCCTGATAAGTTTGTAAAATTCACGGGGTCTATTGGTGTTGTAAATAGATTGAGCATTAAGGGAGGGTATTAGAATAATATTATTTTAGTTTAATGCTCATTCTTTTAGTTGTTGCTAATTTTATTCTTTTAGCAATTTCTTAGATGAAACTGATTCTTTACATAGAGACTTGGTGTTTCTATCTTTGTAAATATCTCTGTATTATTATTGAGTATTGTTTCTCAATCAATTCAATCAATTCATTTGGAAATCCATATGCGTGTTTCAAACTGTTTTAAGGAGCTCAAGCCAACTTTTGTGGATTCCAGAAGAATCTCTATATGTGATGAAAGGAGAGACAGACTACTCTACAGATACTACTCTAACTACAGAAAGGAGAAAGACTGAAATATAAAGCAAACCAAGTAAATCCTAATTAACCAACTAACCCTACTTTTGTAGAAAGCACTATGAAAACCATGAAAAGAATGCCATTATCTATTCAAAGAAGTAAACAACATCTAACTAAGCTATTTCTAGAAGTGAATGAGCAAAAAACATATTTTTGGATTTTTTATGTGAATTTGACATGCATGTAATTTATTATTTGTGAATGTGGCAACGAATAGGTGGCGTTGGAGTGTGGTTTTGGGACTTGAGAGGCTGTAGGATGTTGTGGATGGGTCTTAGGAGGTCTCAGGTGGCCTTCTGGAGGATTTTCCCACACTCGGCCTTCAAAAGAAAAACCTACAGGAAAATCTACAAGAGGACACAGGAAATCTACAGGAGGAAAAACAATGTTCTACAGGAGGAGGCCGAGAGTAGTTTTGGTTTTTTTGAGGGTGTGAGAGTGGGTGGAAAAGGTGGATGAAGGTTGGAATGTGGTGTTAGGGAACCTAGGGTCTACCAAGAATCATTAGGAGAGAGAAAGATGATTGGATTTTCTTAACGAGAGGGGAAGAAATTCTATGGAAAATGAAGGAAACTAAGGCAGAATTGAGGGGAGACTTCGGCGACCTGTAGGGCATGGATCAGATGGAGGATGGGATGGATGATAGGCTGGCCTACTGCTAGAAGAGATCTGCTACATAAACAACTGGCAGTCAACCAATAAGATCAAGCAAGAAATGAAATAAGTACATCTAGGAAAACAAAGTTTTGCATCAAACTAGTTGAAACTATGATCTATGAAAGGAAATGTTGATAACTGCTACAAGAAAGGAAAGCGTGAAAGAAGACTATTGCAAATAAAGAAATGAGCATGATGGAGAAGTTCTGAAGCAAAGAAAACTAGACTATTATCCAACTAAAAAGTTGCAAACACTAGAAGTCCTATGAATGAGGAAAATATGTGTTTTTGGGGCAGCAAGAGGGTCTTTGCCTCAGATCATGGTCCCAAAGGGAGGAAGAGGCCAAGGCACTATTGCTAGCCTTTTGAGTCTTTTCTTTATCATTTCCTAACCTGATATAGAAAGCACAAATGGAAGCAAACTACTGAATCATCAAAAGCAACCTATTCTTAACCATAAAACAAATACATCTAACAACAACCTAATCTACAAACTGAAATAAAACGTACAAATATAAGTAAATAGGCGCTTGGCTACTTGGATTGGGCCCTAACCCAAGAGCTTTAGCCCTTTGAGGTAACTCAGTGCTAACTCAAAAAGGATTCCATATTTATTTCCCAAACAATAGAAAAATTACATGAGACTGTCAAAATAATAAGCTCGAAGTTGAACAGAGTTTACATAAGCAAAAGTACAACAAAAATCCGACTCTAGTGAGGCCCTAGGCCTCTCTACTTATACCAATGAAGCTACCAATAGCTTCCTTAAAATCAGGGAGGCTTGGCTCCCAAAACTTGAGATAATCTTCAGTCATCCTCCACTTGCTTGGCTGCCTTATAGTGCATGACTCGACTGCTTGTACTCTGAGCTAAATGAAGAGGAATTCGAAGTGAGGAGTAATAAATGAGGGGGATTCCCTCCTATAAGTCCTCTCCTTTGTCCACTTCGAGTTATTGCTACCATTTTTCCACTGGATCCTTAACATTGACCTCAAAATTCATCAATAATCTGCATTAAACACATATTAGACCACATGGCATCATAACTAACTCAGCTCACTCTATAAGCATAAATATAATCAGAAAATCATGCAAATATCTAGGAGAATGGTTGATCTGACTAGGTTAGGAGGTAAAATGAAGCCATATAATTACCCATTTATGAGGCTCATCAACATGGTCACTACTCAAACCAAGGGTGGGGAAGGAGTTTGTAAACTCGCTTATCTATTTTCAAACCAATGATTTTTCTTTGACACTTTTTCTTGTGATGTGCCCCGCAAAATTTTCAAAGCCATTGAAATACCCCACTTTTTAGCTACTTCAGATGCCTCAATCAAACAAGATAGAGATATTAAATAACATATAAGGGAAGGAATTTATTATACTAGTGAAGCCATTAATGCATGTTTACATAAATTGAAGAGAAGACTTCATCTCACAGCCAGTGTCCACCCGCTATTTTCACATTGGGACAATTAAAAATAGCAGGGGGCTTCATATCTCAGTTAGTGGTGACTTGCATAGATCATAGTAGATGGCCATAACCAACCATGTCTAGTAAATGCACGAAAATGTCAATAACATTGCTTATCACTCTTCCTATTACTAGGGGATCTACCTTTCCAATTACTAGGGACCTGTGGAATGAGCCATTAGAGAATAAACGTATCCCACTTCTTTTTCTTTTCACCTTCCTCTCAACAAAATTCAAAGTCAAAATCAATTCATGTTAAGTGGCGAATGTAGTGCATGTGTCTTATGGCATGGTATGTAAATTAATTGAATCAAATGGCTCAACACGTCACCTACCACATGTATAACAACAAGGCAGATAATATAATTTGGATTAGTCATACTCTAAGGTGACATGAGACTTGACCATGAATTAGTTTTAGAATGCATATTTTGACACATGAAAACATAAAGTGAAATCATAATTTATGAGATTTAACCACTTATGTTCATAGAAATCACATACCAGTATTGGAACGCTTATGTTTACACTTGAACAAAGAGTGATAAATCAAAATTTATGAGGTTTTTTCATTTTGAAAGGAAGCCATGCATGTTTTCTCTCATTACATATATTTTCTTGTTGTTTATTTCAACGTTATTCATGGTTTATCAACATTATTTCTGATGTCAAATACATAAATTAGGTTTAAGAATTCTATCTCATTTCATAGGGAAAAACTAATAGTATTTAATTTTTTTTAAGAATTTTATTTAAAAAAATAATTTCAAAACTTAATTGCAATCATTTAGACAATTCCATTTACTCATGTCAAATGCCTAATTTAGCTAATGCATAATTTAGCTTTGAGAAGCATATCTCGTTCCATAGAAAAATTAATAGGGAATTATCCACTCATGTTTATTGGATTTGTTGATTCACATGTACCAAATGGAGTTGGAAGTGCGTTAGGATTAATGCAACCAATTATTTATGTTGCTTACAAAGATTGGAAAAAGGAAGATACTAACACATCATCTCCTCCTATATAGGAGGGAAAGGTAGGGATGGTTGTATGAATTCATTGGAGATGGGGTCTTATGGGTAGGCAAGTACCCATAAACCTTTTGGAAAATATGTGAATAGTTTTGAAAATTATGCCATTTAAATCGTTAAAATTATGACTAAAGTGGAACTCGCTTTTCATAACCCTTTTGGAAAATACATGAATAATTTTGAAAATTATCCCATTTAAATCATTAACAATGACTATAGTGGAACCTGTTTTTCACCCACATATCACTTTACTATCGAGTTTAACCATGTCTACCTCACTGTGAACAAATGCATATTATAGAAGCATGGTGTAACTTTCACTTTGAAACTATCTAGTGTCAACATTCTTCACCAAGTTTATCCTACTCTATAAACACTAAATTTAATTTTTGTCTCTTATAAATTAAAGTCATTGAAGCTGTTGGTGAAATTAAATACTAAAAGAATTAAATGCCTGCCCACACTTTCAAATATTTGACTTGAAGTGCCATGATATTAAAATTCTTCGAGTGAGTTGAACCACATGATAAAGATAAGGTGAATACAACTTCCATCATTCCACATAACACATAAATCGAAATTCCATGATATTCAAGAGCGTCATATAACGAATTCTTCCATTAATTTTTAGTGCAGTCGACCTATTGGCAACTAGAAGGGGGAGGAACTTACAAAGTTTGTCAGGTGTGACAATATTCAAATCTGGTACAGTCCAAAATCTTTGGTAGTGGAGTTTGGTAAGTGGTAAATCTAAGCCTATCCCTTCGGAAAAGAAAGTGTTAGGGTCCTATAATAATAAGATTCATAATTTGAATTGGATATGATTAGTGTTGTAATATTGTACATAATTTTTCTACTCACAAAAAGTTTTCCCATGTTAAAAATAAAAAATGTAAAGAGGGTAAGTCCTAAAAGAAAAACCAAAGGGCTAAAAAGAAAAGGATCAAAAAAGAAAATAAGATATGAACCCCACCAAAAGAGATAAAAAATAGATTTTGAAAGTGATGCAAATTCAAATGCCACCACTTTTTACTTTGCTTTGCAAAATAATATTGTGTGCAGCTTGTCAAAAATGCCACAATCCATGATGGTAAAATAGTTTAATCTTGATTCGTTCATGGTTTAAATTTCATGTTGATAGATAGAGAAGAAAGATCTAACCAAACTGTTTAATCTTGGCAGATCATTAGTTAGGTAGAAAATAATAAGGAGCTCATTAGTTTAATCTATGCCCTTGGAAGCTATAAAGTTAGAATAAGATAGTTTGCTTATCAAAGAAAAATAAATCAAGGGTCAACAAGCTCAAATGAAACCAATAAATGAAGAGAAAATGCTACGGTAAATAAAGGGTAGGTAGAAGAGGTTTTGAAATGCACAAGGTTTCTAGCTCAAATGCACCTTCATCATGCTTAATTCCTATGTTTCATGTGCAGGAGGAACTATCAAAGGAAAGAGGACATTCACAAAAATTGTGTATTACTTTGGGTATTTACCCTAAAAAGTTCTATATGATTTTAGGCCTAAATACTACAACTCATTCACTAATTTCCCCTCATTTTACTAAAACCCTTACATGTCTGAATTTCCCTCCATTACCCCTTCATTACTTTTCATTCACTAATTTCCCCTTCTTGATTCCAAAGGACCCTTCCCTTTCACTTCCTCTTCTTTTAACACATTCCCATTGTAAAAACCCTTTCCCTTCATTTTAACCCTTTTTCCCCTTGATTTCACACTTTTCCCTAGACATTACCCTTTAAAAATCATTTTCCCCTTATTAATTTCCCTTTCTCCCTTAAAATCCCACTAAACCCCCTTATCCTAAGTTATTTCGTAATCTATACTCCCGCTTTATGTATATTAACCCCCCACTGTATAAATCCTCAACCCTCAATAAACCTTTGATTTTATGTATCCCAGCACATTATTTATCCCAGGGCCCCACCAACCACACCCTAACTCAGCCCTTGCAACTCCGTCACACGATAGCCCTACGATCAAACACTCCCAGATCCGACGGCCCATATGCATATCACGCACTCCCATCATCCAACAGTTAAAATCCCAAAAGCACGCGAGATTCGTGGTTTTGCCCGAGTGCCCTTTTGCTACGTGGCAGCCCCACATTATATCGCATGCTCTCAAAAAATACTTCCCTTCACTCAAAAACAGTGCGATATGCCATAAAACCACCTCCCCACGTAAAAGGAAACTGCCCACTGCTCATTTTAATCTCGTGCCCAAATTTAACCATTGTGGGTTGAAAACCAAAAAGGCCCCCTTTTCACTTTTGTCACTGATATTTCGTTGCAAACACCTCTGTCAACCAATTCTAATGCCTGGGAACTCTACTCAACCGTTTTTACCTATTAACAACCTAAATACGCTGCAAAATCCAAATTGAAGCATCACACAGAAAATTGAAGCCTTAGAAACCTCTGCTGCTACCACAGAACCCTCTCTGCACACCAAATCTCCTTTTTTCTAGGTATTCTTGATAGAACCAGAATGACCCTCTACTTAAGTTTTGCACAATAATTATAGAAAGTTAATTAATTGAATTAATTAAAAATCATGCCAAGATAAAAGAAACCCACTATGCATTCAAAAACCATTTTCTGCACATTGTATTCACCCTTCCCACTATTCTAGAGCTCCTAACCCTACTCCTAATGCTAGAGAAAGAGTAATTCAATAGAATAAACCAAATTATGGCTTCACAAAGCATTCTAAATGAGAAACCCCTCCAAACCCCTCACTTGGATGTTGAACACCTCCCAATGCTAACAAAGATTTCTGAATCAAAGACATAGTTTCCCCCAACCATCTATTGAAACTCCACTGTTGGACTAAAGACAAATTCCTAAACCAAAATGATGACATTCATCTATGGGAATCAAATTTTCCCAAATACTTGTTCCCACAGGTATACCAATTCCCTGAAATCATCCACCTGTGCCAACTCTACTATATCCAAAGCCAAAATCCATAGTCTCTCCTAACCATCATATTTTGTTTACAATCACTGCAGAGTCAATAAAACAAATGCTGCAGATCCAGTTAAACCCAAATGAAACCCCATTTTCCATTGAAAACCTAGTTGACCTCTACTTGAAGATGGACCTTCCCAAGAGGACTCAAATCTTTCAGACTTTCATCCTAGAAGAATCTCATATTCCTACAGACAATCCTCCATACTCTACCACCATTTTCTCTGAGAGGGCTAGAAAAATTGTAACCATGTTCTCTTGTATTCTAGGATACACCACTGATGAGCATGTAGACGAGCCTATGCTTGCTTTCCTCTCTATTTTTTACCCAGGCAAGCCTCGAGCTATAATTTTCAATTTTGCCTAGTTCTTGGCAGACAGAATCCATGATCAATTAATTAGATTTCCAAATGAAAGAGTATTCAAATACTCTTCTGCATTGTTCCACATGTTCCTATATTTCCATTTAGATAATTTTCCTGTCAACATCCAAAATTTGGACACTAAGGGCCATCCCAAATCAGTCATCTTTTGGACACCCTTAATCCAAAAGTGTTCCACTGTTTTCAGTTACGAGTTCATTGATTCCTTTGTTCATCCAGTTGTCAATATGCTAACCAGTAGCAATCAACCCAGGATCAATGAGGAGATAAAAAGAGTTTTATAGCTGTCTAAAAATAGTAGAATAGGAGATTGGTATCTATACTAGGACCACACTAAAATTAGAATATATGGATGCCAACTCACTCCCTATTAGCTGCCCAAATATATTCCCATCAGGATATTTGAATGATAGTATATCAGGCATATTATAAAATTAGATGATGTGAATTTCCTATCAGCTAGGAAGAAAACATGATTCAAAATAAAAAACCAGTTGGGTCCTTTTATCTATAATAATAGGGAGGATTGAGAAGAAGCAGAGAAGTGTTTATAGGAAATGAAGTTCAGTGGCAGTTTTAAATGGAAGTATGACCCTTTAGGAGTCATAAACAAACTAAGGCTCAAATTCAAATTGAGCCCTTTTATGCATGAGTCCAAGGTAGACATTGAAAAATATGCCAACCAGTCAAAGTGGCTGGGAAATACCTTGATAGATACAGAGAAACAGATGGATACTATTTCCATTCTGCATACTCTAGCCTTGCAGGACAAAAGTACAAAAAGGACCAAGGAAGAAGGTTCTTGCTCAAGCATAGATACAACACATGATAGATTTGAAATCATGTACAAGAAGATGCCCGAGCTAAATCCTATCAATGAGCAAGAAGAGCAAGCAAAGATACTTGGGACAATTGAGACACTTCCAATCATTGATAGAGAAACATTGGTTAGAGAAAATATAGCTCCATTAGTTTCAGAGGAAACTCATCAACCTTCCACCTCTAATACTCAAAGCATTCAGAAACAACTTAGCATTGAGGTCTCATCATCAAACAAACTAGTGGATAAGGAAAAATACATAATTGAGAAGTACAAAGAGATAAATTAAGAAACGAGGCATTAAAACATGAAACATATGCCCAGTATTTCAAACAGAATCCTAGAAATCAGGGTTTAATGTCCTCTTTTGACATTAAAACTGGTAAAATGAAAATGACCTTTTTACAGCCTACAGTCTAGCAAACTACAAGAAAATAGAATATTAAGTTATGGTGAGGGATGTTCACCCTATTGATCAAATTGAATTTCATAAGCAGGCAGTAGAGATGATCTACTCAACGATGACCAACAAGGCCATGAGTGTTCAGAAACTTCAAAATTCTCTAGACAACATCATAGCACAGTTTAAGCTAGAGAAAGAGTCCTCACAGGCAAAAGATAACAGAATCAAGTCACTGGAAGACTTGGTTATTAAGATTGGATATAATCCAAATGATATCAAGGAAGCAAAAAGGTTCATAAAGAAGAAAAATGAAGACATTGTTGCACTGAAGAAGCAACTGAAGTTGCCTCCTTCTAAACATCGACAAACCAAGGAGGTTCTAGAATCCAAAGCCAGAAAGATGAAATGATGGACGTCATTCCCCAACTAAATGCTCAATTAAAAGAAATGGAGAATGAATTGTACAATTTAATACAAATGAAACAGGTCGGCATTGAGACAGCTAATGCCACTGCTATTCCTACAGTTACTACAACAGTTCCTTCAACTTTGGTAGCTTCGTTGGCCCCAACAGCTCTACTAGTTACAACACTTCCAACTGCATCAACAACTACATTAGCAATAGGTTCAATAGCACCAGTCCATCCTAGTGATGATGCAGCTAAACTGGTCAAAGCCATGGAGGATATGTCCATCCAGACCACTAAAATAAATAGAATTAAGGAACAAATGAAAATTCTAGAGGATGAGAAGAAATTGGCTCAAATTATGTAGAAGAATGAAGTTCAGAAGACAAACAGGTTGAGTGAAAGGTTACAAAACTTGGAGAAGGAATTGACACTCAAAGAGCCACTAGCTGAAGCAAAACAACTTTTATGGGCCAATATCATTGACTCAGTCAATGATATTTGGCCATCTATATAGGTGATATTTGAGCAGAATGACTTGTTCAAAGAGGCTGGCGAGGCAATTCAAAGGGTTAGGGCCGATCTTGGAAATATGCGAGAAGAAGCCTGAAGAATAATCTAGTTCCTTAACTCAAAGAATAAATATGAATTGCAGGAGCTAGGAATAGCTGATAGAACTAGGACCATACTAGAAGTGAAGAAGGTAATCTCCAAGAGGAACCTAATGACACAACTTGAGGATAAATGCCATACAATGGAACAAGCAATAGCCAGGTTTATGGTCAAATTTGATACTTTAAGGCAGAAAGGTCTACCTAATCCACTGGTGATTAATGATAGGTTTATGCCACATGAATACTATGATAAGAGAATTAGAGAAGTGGAAAAGGAACAAGACAACAGTTCCTCCATGAAAGGGATGCCTATAGGAAAGGTCCTTTGCAGACTTTTGAGAACCTATTTTACTTCAGCATGAGGTAAAACATCTTTTTGTAAACAAGCCCACCTTTGCAAAATATACAAAAGTTGACGAAGTCTATAGAAGAATGGTAATATTAAGTTACCAGATACAGAGACTTGGGAAAAATTGAACGATTTACTGTAAAAATGCAAAGTAAATAGTGAATACAGAGCAGTGAAAGTAAAACAACAGATCAGCTAAGTCAAAGAGTATCAGATGAAAGAGTATCAATCAAAAGGCAGAGTAAAAGGACAACCAGTGAAGAGCAACAACAAAGGAGAGAAAGCAGGAAAAGACCGAAGCACAAAACAACAAATCAGTAAAATAATAGATAGCTAGCCTTTTAGTTTCCTAGGTGTCTCTATCTTCTTGCATGAAGATATTTATTTTCCTTGAATAATTCCTAAAACAATTTAGGATATTTTGTAACTATCTTTTGTATAAATACTTCATAATTCGAAGTATAGAGGGTGGATTACTGAACATTTCTATAGTTACATTGATCTAAAAACCTTAGGGTTTATTGTAAACATTTTCAAGTTAGCATACTGGACTGAGTAATAAAGGCATTACATTACAGGATTTATGTGTTGCGCCACTTTAGTGAAGTATCTTTCATTTGTCAAATTGTTATTTTCTTAAGTATTTCGCAAACATACATGTGTTTCCAATTTGAATAAAATAACTAGAATTTTACTTCAGAATTTGTTTAAGTACGCTCTGTCTTGAACAATTATTCATTTTAATGTTTTCTTTTGATATCCAGAGTAGGCAATTCTTCATCCCTCCTTAGTTTCGATTGACCTCTTTCATTTCCCTCATTATCTAGTTTGAGGAATCCTTAACTGCTCGTTGACCCCGATTTAGAAACCACTTCACCATCCAGCCTAAAAGACCAAAATTTACTCAGTTACCTTGCCCTTTGAACACTATCTTTAGAACTTGATTCAGTCTTATTTTCTTGACATTTGGACTCCATGGCCCAATGGTAAAAAATACACTTCTCTATCCATCTAAATCAGTGATTCCACCACCAAATCAAATCAAAAACCAACCAAGCTTAAATAACTAGCCTAAAATCAATTAATCCAACAAAGTTAAATCATTAAGAGAGAGCCCTCTCTGAGCATTAGGAAGGCTAGATCCTGATCTCAAAAGTAGGTTTGTGGTTACCTCTATTATTTCTTTCATGACAACCCTAGGGAAATTTTAGAGTGATAACATAGTGGTGACCATACCGGGGAATGAGTCCTCAGTTTAATAAACCTTAAAAGAAATCCTAAATCTCATCTTTGCACCTTAAGGCCATTTTAGGGTTGTTGAAAGGTTTCATTAAAAAATTAGAATTTTTTTTAAATTATGGCTTCCAAAAGAACATACTATACTAGGGCACATCCAAATCCAAACCCTACTATAATTGTTGATAATCCAGACAAAATCTTAAGAAAAACAATAAAGTAGAAAGTCAAGAAAGCAATAGTCAGCTAACTAAAGCAAATTCACTTCCTAAAGAGTTATCAAACTTACAGGATCTTCAATTTGATTTATCATTTGAGCATTCATTGTTTCATACCAAATCTGAAACTTCAGTCCATGATACTGTAATAGACCCTGCTTTTATTCAATTTATTGAATTAAAGAAGACTACTATACATCCTGATTTAGATCAACATGTTCTAGACACTTTTGACAAACTTGATGCTTTAAACTCAAATTTGCTAAGACACATAGATGAAGCTTATTTTCAACAGTTAGTTGAATTAGATGCCCTAATTGATGTTACTCCTAAACCTTATACCATTCCTTCAGTCTGTAAATTCATCTTTATTTAGTACCACCTCATTTATTATTTCCATTACACCTCATTCCATAGAATCATTCCTCCTCAAGCTTCCTCTTCAACCTATAGTTTTATTTCCATCTGTAAATACTTCAAGTTCATCAGTAAGCCCTTTAAGTTCAGCTGTAAGCCTTCAAGTTCATCTTCAAGCACTACCACTTTACCTCCTAGCCAATCTAGAATCTTAGCCATGGCTTCCATATATGCTCCTTTGACCTTACCAACTCAAGTACATGCCATGCCCCAAGACTATCAGAGTAAAATATTTCAGTTTGATGGTACTGGTTAATATACTACACAACAACATGTAAATAAAATGAATGATTACTTTGAATTACATGAAATTGATGAAGAAGATGTACAAATGAGATTATTTTCACAAACACTCGTAGGAGATATCAAGAAATGGTTTAAAGGTTTACCTGCTGGTCATATTGTTGATTTACCTAATTACCATATATTGTTCATCAATAGATGGGAGAGGAAGAAAAATCCTTTACAAATATTATTTGAATATGAAAACATTAGAAGAGCTCCTAATGAATCTGTTCAGGACTATTGTACTAAGTTTGACAATATTTATAATGCAATCCCTGCAAATATCAAACCTCCACCAGACTTGGCACTAATCAAATTCCCTGATGGTTTTGACACTGATGTGTCTTACCAATTGATAGAAAGAAACCCTCCAATTCTAGAACAAATGTAGAGTGATGTAGTTAGTGTAGAAGCTAACTTGTTGGCTAAAAAAGCTAGAATGAGAAATGAGAGGAGGGTAACCATTAAGGAAGAACCATCCACTTCAGATGTTAAGATAGATACTTTGGCTAAAACTTTAGAAAAGTTAGTGGATAGATTAGAAATTATGGAAAGAAAACCACAATGGGATAATCAACAACAAGGTCCTCAAATAAGAAATCCTAACTTTAGGAAGAATCCCAATACTAGTAAGCCTAGAGAAGGGCCACCTGATCAAAACTATGCTGAAAGTTCTCAACAAAATGAAGAAGATGAAGACACTCAGATTAACTTAATGGGGATAAATGATGGTAATACTATTTTTCTTACCCAAGAAGAACAAGAATTATGCATGTTACAACAATTACAGTTACAATTTGGAGAGTCTTTTAATTATAAACAAGGTTATGAATTTGCTATTAATGAATTTCATAAGCAATATAACCTTAGTAGTAGGAAAAACACAGAAGCCCCTACTAATAAAATTGTCCAAACTCAGACCAAGAAAATAGTGGGAGCTCCTACAACCAAAGTGCTGCAAATTCTCTCTACGGAAACCCAAAAACGTTCACTCCAAAGATTGCAGCCAATCCAAAAATTGTAGACATCACAGATACTACTGTCAAAACTTCAGCTGATACTCAAAAATCAGCTGCTCTCAAAACTTCAAAAGATGACCAAAAATCAACTGATCCTCAAGCTTCAAAATCTATTCAGATTTCAACTACTTCCCAAACTATTCCAAATCAAAGAATTGAAAATAGTAAAACAGTAGACACCCAAACACAAATGGAATTACCAACTAAAGATAAAAGACAAAAAACTACACAAACTCCAATTTCCAAGGAGGAATTCATTCAGTTAGGCAAAACACAGACTCCATTTAATATCCAAAATGAAATCTCCAAATTAAAAATATCAATTCCTTTAACATAATTGATAAGAAATGATTCCTACAAAGCCCAAATCATTGAAACATTGAATATGGATAAAGGAGAAGACTCTATTAATTTAAATGATGACCAACCAGAATTAATCTTCAGTCCTGAGGCAAATGGTAAACGTGAACAAAGTGGTATTCCTCTATTCTACATTAGTTTGACTATTCATGATCAAATCTTACATGATGCTAAGCTAGATTCACGAGCATCTCACGATTTAATGCCAAAAGCAATCATGGAGACATTGGATTTAGGCATAACTAGACCATACAAAGATCTTTTCTCTTTCGATTCTAGTAAAATCAAATACCTGGGCCTAATAAAAGACTTGTGTGTCACTCTAGTTCAATACCCACGTAAGATTATTTTCATGGATATTGTAGTTGTTGATATCCCTCCGAAGTATGGAATGTTATTATCTCACTCATGGGGAGAAAAATTGCAGCGATCTATAAAATTAGACATGTCTTATGCCACATTTTCGGCATTTGTCCAGCCCAAAAAGATTTATAGAGAAACTTTAAGGAAACACATGGCCAGTAGTACAAATCAACCACATAACTATCCTATTCATTCTGTACATTTTGATATGGGTTCTTTTATTTTATGTAATTCAGACACTGGAAAGGAAAATAACATAGTTGTTAAACAAGAACATAAAGAACCTGACAGTGAAAATATATTTCATGACTCTAGGTTCCACTTAGACTTTGATGGTTCAGTGAATAGATTAGGAGGAGGTGCAGGAGTTTGGATTCATAACATGGACTATAATCATTTTGAGGGTCATGCCTTTAGAATAAACTTTAAATACACAAACAACATGGCAGAGTATGAAGCTTTAATCTTAGGATTGCAAATTGTAAGAAATCTTGGAGCCAAGAGAGTTTCTATCATGGGAGACTCTGAGTTGACCATAAAACAAATTAGACTAGAGTATTCTGTGAATAATCCTAGACTTAGCCAATACAGAGAAACTATTCTAGATTTGATTAAAGAACTTCTTGAAATTGATTTTGTTGTTATTCCTAGGAAACAGAACATGCAAGCTCACAATTTGGCTACTTTTGCCAGCACTTGCAGATTACCTTTTCAACCAAATGAACAATACACTACAAAGGTAAGACATATTCTTGTTATACCTGATAATTTGAAATATTGGCAGATTTTTTCACAAGAGTCTCAAATCTATGATTTTATGAATGTTGAGGGAGAATTCCAAAACTATAACATAGATATTGATTGTATAGTAGAAGACACCATGGATGATGAAATAGATATAAATGTTGTAGATGTAAATAAACCCACTAAATTCACTAATGTAGAAATAGATAACTTAGAAAAAGTAGAAATAGAAGAATTAGTTAATGACGATTATGAGATTTTGAACCTTAAAAATAATTTTTTACCTAAGGGATTAGTCTCATTAGAAGATTTGTTTGATTCAAATGATGTAGCTAGAAAACCAAAAATGGATCCTTTAAGATAAAACATACAATAATGAAACCTAGGAATAGAAGAAAAACCTAAGCTTGTTAAGTTATCCAAAGTATTACCTCCAACTGAAAAGCTGAAATACATAAGTCTGTTTAAAGAATTTCAAGATGCCTTTGCCTGGATTTATGGAGACCTTAAGTCTTATGACACTAGCGTTATTCAACATAAGATACCCATCAAAGAAGATCATAATCCCGTTAAACAAAAGCTTAGGAGAATTAATACAGTTCTTATGCCATTGATTGAAAAAGAAGTAAAAAGAATGTATGAGGCACAAATATAGCACCAATTAGATATTCAGATTGGGTCTATAATTTAGTCACTCCTAGAAAGAAAACAAGAGAAATCAGACTCTATGTTGATTTCAGAAACTTGAACAAAGTATCACTAAAGGATAACTATACCCTCCCTAAAATGGACCATATCCTCCAGAGGGTAGTAGGGTCATCCAGAATTTCATTACTTGATGGATTCTCTAGATACAACCAAATCTTAGTTCAACCAGAGGACCAAGCAAAGACTGCATTTACCACTCCCTGGGGTACTTTCATGTATTTGAAAATGCCTTTTGGATTGATGAATGTTGGAGAAACATTCCAAAGAGCAATGGACATAGCTTTTGCAAAATAAATCTGTGACTTTTTAATTGTTTACCAAGATGATATCACAGTGTTTTCCAAATCAGATAATGAACATCTAGATCATTTGAGAAGAGTTTTTATTAAATGTAGAAAATTTGGCATTTCTTTAAATCCAAAAAATACACTCTTTGGTCTAGAATAAGGTAAACTCTTAGGACACATAATTTCAAAAGAGGGCATCAGAATTGATCCAGCTAGAATAGAGGCAATCCTAAACATCACTTACCCTAGGAACATTAAAGAATTACAATCATTCTTAGGTAAAATAAATTTTCTTAGAAGATTCATTTCTAAGTGAGCAGAACTAATCAGAGAATTGAATAACATGTTAAAGAAAGATTCAACACTTAAGTGGATAGTAGAGGCTAAGTAGTCTTTTGAGGCAATCAAAGAAGCCCTTACTAAAACACTTGTCCTCATAAGTCCTGATTTCAAAAAAGATTTTATAATTTTTTCTTTTGCTTCAAAACACACTATTGCAGCAATCTTGTTGCAAAAGAATGATTAAGGTTATGAGCAGCCTATTGCATTTTTTAGCAAATATTTGAGAGATGCTACACTAAAGTATAATATAATGGAAAAAAAGGCACTTTCTTTAGTAAAGGCTATTAAAGATTTCAAAGTGTACATTTTATACTCACACATCATTCCATATGTTCCAAATTCAGTAGTAAAGGACATTCTAACACAGAATGGGTCTAAAGGAAAGATAGGAAAATCTATTGCCACTATTTTGGAATATGATATTGAAATAAAGCCCACAAAACTAATTAAATGCCAAGGTTTAGCTAAACTCATGGTTGAATCCAACTGCCAGGCATTAGATATAAATTTCATTAGTGCTCTAGAGGATCAGGAAGAGATGGTGACTCCACAGATTAGTGAAGTTTTTTTAGATTCACCTTGGTATACAGATATCATATTTGTTTTACTAAGTTTACAAGCTCCTACTGGTTTATCTAGAACTAAAGGTAGATTCTTGAACATGAAATCAATAAAATAGTGTATCATAGAAAATGTTTTATTTTGGAAAGATAATGGTGGCATTTTGTTGAATTATTTATTAAAAGATGAAGCTAATAAAGTTATGCAAGAATTCCATGCAGAATATTGTGGAGGAAACCTATACTGGAAAACAGTTGCTGATAAGATTTTAAGGGTAGGTTTTTACTGGCCCACCCTTTTTGCAGATGTCAGAAAATATGTGACCTCCTGTCACAAGGGCCAAATATTTGAAGGAAAGAGGAAACTCTTACCATTACCCCTCAAACCTATCTCCACGGAAATCCCATTTCAGCAATGGGGTCTAGACTTCATTGGTGAAATTCACCCATCCTCCTCAGCCCAACATAGATGGATTTTGACAACCACTGATTACTTTACTAAATGGATACAAGCCATCCCTTCTAGACAAGCTCCTGATTCCGTTATCATCTCATTCCTTGAAAACAATATCCTTTCAAGATTTGGATGCCCACAAAAGCTCATTACTGATAATGCAGTTACATTCAAATCCAAGAAAATGGTACACTTTTATAACCCATACCACATTACCATTGGCCATTTCACAACCTATTAACCTCAAGGTAATGGCCTTGCAGAATCTCAAACAAAAGCCTTGTTATTATCATCAAGAAATTGTTAGAAGACAATAAGAATACTTAGAACAAAAAATTGGATAATGCCTTATTGGCAGACAGACTAACTACAAAAAAGTCCATTGGTACATCTCCTTATCGACTAGTATATGGAATGGATGTTGTTTTTCCATCCTCTTTAGGAGTGCTAGTGATGAAAATGATCCAAGAACTGCAAGTAGAATCCAATGATATCCAAAGGAGGATAAATCAGACAATACACTTGCAGCAAACCACAGAAGAAGTCTATGTCAAATCCCAGGTGATCCAAGATAAAATCAAAAAGATTTTTTACAAGAAAACCAAAGCTAATGATTTTTACATAGGTGACAAAGTACTCAAATGGGATTCCAGAAGAGAAGAAAAGGGTAAACATGGCAAATTTGATTTCATATGGCAATTCCCTTATATCATTTATGGTTACAAAGGTAACTATGGATATTTCTTGAAGCAATTAGATGGAACAGATCTACCAGGTGGACCAATCAATGGTAGAATGTTGAAGCATTACTTACCCCAAGATTAACATTAATTCAATTGTTTACTTTTCTCATTGTACATAACATTGCAAATTTTAGAATGGATTGGATGATTATCTTTTGAAGTTGAAGCCAAAAGAGAAGGCCCTAAGCTTTGAAAGGTGTACCATCATATGTATGAATAAAGCATATCACAGAGAAGTAGTTACAAGGCAACCACAGTCAAGGTTTCAAAGGCTACTAATCTTAGAGTTCTTGAAATTTCACCAGGAAATGTCATCCCCATGTGGAGCCACTGTTAGGGTCTTATAATAATAGGATTCATAATTTTGATTGGCTATGATTACTCTTGTAATATTGTACATGCTTTTTCTTCCTGCAAAATGTTTTCCCATATTAAAAATAAAAAATGTAAAGAGGGTAAGCCCTAAAAGAAAAATCAAAGGACTAAAAATAAAAGGATCAAAAAAGAAAATAAGATATGAACCCCACCAAAAGATATTAAAAATAGATTCTGAAAGTGATGAAAATTCAAATACCACTACTTTTTACTTTGCTTTGCAAAATAATATTGTGTGCATCTTGTCAAAAATGCCACAATCCATGATGGTCAAATAGTTTAATCTTGATTCATTCATGCTTTAAATTTCATGTTGATATATGGAGAAGAAAGATCTAGCCAAACTATTTAATCTTGGCAGATCAGTAGTTAGGTAGAGAATAATAAGGAGCTCATCAGTTTAATCTGAGCCCTTGGAAGATATAAGGTTAGAATTAGATAGTTTGCTTATCAAAGAAAAAGAAATCAAGGGTCAGCAAGCTCAAATGCACCAAATAAATGAAGAGAAAATTCTAGGGTAAATAAAGAGTAAGTAGAAGAGATTTTGAAATGCACAAGGTTGCTAGCTCAAATGCACCTTCATCATGATTAAATCCTATGTTTCATGTGTAGGAGGAACTATAAAAGGAAAGAGGTCATTCACAAAAATTGTGTATTACTTTGAGTATTTACCCTAAAAAGTTCTATATGGTTTTAGGCCTAAATACTACAACTCCTTCACTAATTTCCCCTCATTTCACTCAAACCCTTACATGTATGAATTTCCCTCCATTAACCCTTCATTACTTTTCATTCACTAATTTCCCCTTCTTGATTCCAAAGGACCCTTCCCTTTCACTTCCTCTTATTTTAACACATTCCCATTGTAAAAACCCTTTCCCTTCATTTTAACCCTTTTTCCCCTTGATTTCACACTTTTCTCTAGACATTACCCTTTAAAAGTCATTTTCCCCTTATTAATTTCCCTTTCTCCTTTAAAAACCCACTAAACCCCCTTATCCTAAGTTATTTCCTAACCTATAGTCTCGCTTTATTTATATTAACCCCTCAATCTATAAATCCTCGACCCTCACTAAACCTTTGATTATATGTAACCCACTACATTCTTTATCCTAGGGCCTCACCAACCACACCCCGACTCAACACTTGCAACTCTACCGCATGATATCCCTTCGATCAAACACTCCCAGATCCGATGACCCATATCCATATCACGCGCTCCCATCATCCACAATTAAAATCCCAAAAGCACGCAAGATTCATGGTTTTTCCCGAACGCCCTTTTGCTACGTGGCAGCCCCATGTTATATCGTGTGCTCTCAAAAAATACCGCCCTTCACTCAAAAGCAGTGAGATATTCCATAAAACAGCCTCCTCGCATAAAAGAAAACCTGCCATTGTTCATTTATTAATCCTGCGCCCAAATTTAGCCATTGTTGGTTAAAAATAAAAAAAGGCCCTCTTTTCACTCTTTTCACTGATATTTCATTGCAAACACCTCTGTCAACCAATTCTAACGCCTAGGAACTCTGCTCAACCATTTTTACCCATTAACAACATGAAGACCCTGCAGACTCCAAATTGAAGCAACATATAGAAAATTGAAGCCTCTGAAACCTCTACTGCTACCATAGGACCCTGTTTGCACACCAAATCTCTGTTTTTCCAGGTATTCTTGAAAGAACCAAAACAACCCTCTACTTAAGATCTGCAAAGTAATTATAAAAGGTTAATTAATTCAATTAATTAAAAAACCATCCCAATCTAAAAGAAACCCACTATGCATTCAAAAACCCTTTTCTGCACACTGTATTCACCTTTCCCACTGTTCTAGAGCTCCTAACCCTACTTCTAAAGCTATAGAAATAGTAATTCAATAGAATAAACCAAATTATGGCTTCATAAAGAATTCTAAATGAGAATCCCCTCCAAACCCCTCACCTGGATGTTGACCACCTCCCATTGGCTAACAGAGATTTCCAAATCAAAGACACAATGTCCCCTAACCATCTATTGAAACTCCACTACTGGAGTAGAGACAAATTCCTGAACCAAAATGATGACATTCATCTATGGGAATCAAACTTTCCCAAATACTTGTTCCCACAGGCATACCAGTTCCCTGAAATCATCTACCTATGCCAACTCTGCTATCTCCCAAGCCAAAGAGCCATAGTCTCTCCTAACCATCAAATTTTGTTTACAATCACTACAGAGTCAATAAACTAAATGTTGCAGATCTTGCCAAACCCAAATGAAACCCCATTTTCCATTGAAAACCTACTTCAACTCTACTTGAAGCTAGACCTTCCCAAGAGGACTCAAATCTTTCAGACTTTCATCCTAGAAGAATCTCATACTCCTACAGATAGTCCTCAATAGTCTATCACCATTTTCTCTAAGAGAGCTAGATACACCACTGATGTATTCTAGGATACACCACTGATGAGCATGTAGATGATCCTATACTTGCTTTCCTCTCTATTGTTTTCCTAGGAAAGCTTCCAGCTGCAATTTTCAATTTTCCCAGTTCTTGGCAGACAAAATCCATGATCAATTAATTAGATTTCCAAATGAAAGAGTATTCAAATACTCTTCTATATTGTTCCACATGTTCCTATATTTCAAGTCAGACAAGTTTACAGTCAACATCCAAAAGCTGGACACTAAGGGCTTTCCCAGACCAGTCATATTTTGGACACCCTTAATCCAAAAGTATTCCACAGTTTTAAGCTACAAGGAGTTTATTTATTCCTTTGTTCATCCAGTTGTCAATATGCTAACCAGTAGCAATCAACCCAGGATCAGTGAGGAGATAAAAAAGAGTTTTACAGTTGTCTGAAAATAGTAGAATAGGAGACTAGTATCCATACCAGGACCACACTGAAATTAGAATATATGGATGCCAACTCCCAAATATCTTCCCATGAGGATATTTGCATTAGAATATATCAGACAGATTATAAACTCAGATGATGTGAATTTCCTATCAGCTAGGAAGAAAACACAGTTCAAGATAAAAAAAAACCAGTTGGGCCCTTTTATCTGTAATAATATGGAAGTTGGAGAACAAGCAGAGAAGTGTTTACAGGAAATGAAGTTCAGTAGCAATTTTAAATGGAAGTATGACCCTTTAGGAGTCATAAAAAAACTAAGGCTCAAATTCAAATGGAGCCCATTTATGCATGAGACAGGGGTAGAACATTGAAAAATATGCCAACCAGTCAGAGTGGTTGGAAAATACCTTGATAGATATGGAGAAACATATGGATACTAGTTCCATTCTGCATACTCCAGCCCTGTAGGAAAAAAGTACAAAAAGGACTAGGGAAGAAGGTTCTTACTCAATCATAGATACAACACATGATAGATTTGAAATCATGTACAGGAAGAAGCCCAAGAAAAATCATGTCAATGAGCAAGAAGAGCAAGCATAGATAGTTGGGACAATTGAGACACTTCAAATCATTGATAGAGAAATAGTGGTCAGAGAAAATACAGCTCCATTAGTTTTAGAGGAAACTCATCAACCTTCCACCTCTAATACTCAGAGCATTAAGAAATAGCTTAACATTGAGGTCTCATCATCAAGCAAACCATTGGATAAGGAAAAAGACATAAAGGAGAAGTATAAAGAGATCAAATTAAGAAATGAGGAATTAAAAGCTGAAACATATGCCTAATATTTAAAACAGACTCCTAGCAATCAGAATAGGTTAATGTCAGCTTTTGACATTCAAACAGGTAAAATGCAAATGAATTTTTTGTAGCCTACAGTCCAACAGCCTAAGTCATCAACAGACTACAAGAAAACAAAATTTGAAGTTTTGGCCAGGGATTTTCACCCTATTTATCAAATTGAATTTCATAATCAGGCAGGAGAGATTATCTACTCAACGATGACCAACAAGGACATGAGTGTTCAGAAACTTCAAAAGTATCTAGACAACATGACAACACAATTTAAGATAGAGAAAGCATCCTCATAGGAAAAAGATAACATAATCAAGTCACTGGAAGACTTGGTTATTGAGGTTGGATATAATCCAAATGATATCAAGGTTGCAGAAAGGCTCATAAAGAAGAAAAATGACGACATTGTTGCATTGAAGAAGCAACTGAAGTTTCCTCCTTCTGAACGTCCAAAGAACAAGGAGGCTCTAGAAAGCCAAAGCCATAAAGATGAAATGATGGACCTCATTCTCCAGCTAAATGCTCAATTAAAATAAATGGAGAATGAATTGGACAATTTAATACATATGAACCGGGCCAGCATTAATACAGATACTTTCACTGCTATTCCTACAGTTACTACAACAATTCCTTCAACTTTGGCAGCTTCATTGGCCCCATTAGCTCCACTAGCTACGACACTTCAAACTGCATCAACAACAGGTTCAACAGCAGCAGCCCATCCTAGTGATGAAGCTTCTAAACTAGTCAAACCCATGGAGGATATGTCCATCCAGATCTTTGAAATAAATAGACTTAAGGAACAAATGAAAATTCTAGAGGATGAGAATAAGCTGGCTCAAATTATGCATAAGAATGAAGTTCATAAGACAAACAAGTTGAATGAAAGGTTACATAACTTAGAGAAGGAATTGACACTCAAAGAGCCACTAGCCGAAGAAAAAAACTTTTATGGGCCAATATCATTGACTCAGTCAATGATATTTGGCCATCTATATAGGTGATATTTGAGTAGAATGAATTGTTCAAAGAGGCTGGTGAGGAAATTCAAAGGGTTAGAGTCGAACTTGGAAATATGCCAGAAGAAGCCTCAAGAATAATCCAGTTCCTTAACTCAAAGAATAAATATGAATTGCAAGAGCTAGGAATAGCTGACAGAACTAGGACCATACTAGAAGTGAAGAAGGTAATCACCAAGAGGAACCTGATGACACAACTTGAGGATAAATGCCATACAATGGAACAAGCAATAGCCAGGTTCTGGGTCAAATTTGATACTTTAAGGCAGAAAGGTCTACCTAATCCACTGGCGATTAATGACAGGTTGATGCCACATGAAGGCTATGATAAGAGAATTAGAGAAGTGGCAAAGGAACAAGCCAACAGTTCCTCCATGAAATGGATTCCTATAGGAAAGGCCCTTTACCAGACTTTTGAGAACCTCTTTTACCTCCAGCATGCGGTAAAACATCTTTTTGTAAACAAACCCACCTTTGCAAAATATACAGAAACTTATGAAGTCTATAGAAGAATGGTAAATATTAAGTTACCAGATACAAAGACTTGGGAAAAATTGAATGATTTATTGTAAAAATGCAAGGTAAATAGTGAATATAGAGCAATCAAAGTAAAACAGCAGGTCAGCTAAGTCAAAGAGTATCATATGAAAGAGTATCAATCAAAAGGCAGAATAAAAGGATAGCGAAGAGCAACAACAAAGGAGAGAAAACAGCAAAAATCAAAGCACAAAACAACAAATCGGTAAAAGAAGAGACAACTAGCCTTTTAGTTTCTTAGGTGTCTCTATCTTCTTGGATGAAGATATTTATTTTCCTTGAATAATTCCTAAAATAGTTTAGGATATTTTGTAACTATTTTTTGTATAAATACTTCATAATTTGAAGTATAGAGGGTGGATTGCTAAACATTTCTATAGTCACATTAATCTGAAAACCTGAGGGTTTATTATAAACATTTTCAAGTTAGTAGACTGGACTGAGTAATAAGGGAATTGCATTACAGGATTCATGTGTTGGGCCACTTCAGTGAAGTATCTTTCATTTTTCAAATTGTTATTTTCTTAAGTATTTCACAAACATACATGTATTTCCAATTTGAATGAAATAACTGGAATTTTACTTCAGAATTTGTTTAAGTACACTCTGCCTTGAACTGTTATTCATTTTAATGTTTTCTTCTGATATCCACAGTAGGGAATTCTTCATTTCTCCCTAGTTTCGATTGACCTCTTTCATTTCCCTCATTATCCGGTTTGAGGAATCCTTAGCTACTGCTTGACCTCGATTGAAAAACCACTTCACCCATCTAGCCTAAAAGATCTGAATTTACTCAGCTACCTTTCCCTATGAACACTATCTTTAGAACTTGATTCAGTCTTGTTTTCTTGACATTTGGACTCCATGGCCCAATGGTAAAAAATACACTTCTCTATCCATCTCAATCATTGATTCCACCACCAAATCAAATAAAAAACCAACGAAGCTTAAATAACTAGCCTAAAATAAATTAATCCAATAAAGTTAAATCATTAAGAGAGAACCCTCTCTGAGCATTAGGAAGGCTAGATCCTGATCTCAAAAGTAGGTTTGTGGTTACCTCTATTATTTCTTCCATGACAACCCTAGGGAAATTTTAGAGTGATAACAGAAAGAAAGAGTGTTTTCTTCCAAAAACTTTAACTTGGCTTGCACTAATATTTAGAGTCGTAGAGTGAGTCGAGACATATGATGAAGATAAGGTGAATACAACTTCCACGTAATACATTGAAGCGATAGGAAAACCTATTATTGCAGTTCCAACATTCGTTGATGTTGCTAATTAATAATTCCCAAATATTTTATCCTTCGGTATACCTTTGCACCTTTAGGGGCAATTGCTAGTTATTAATTTCTTTTAATATTATATCTAAATTCTATGTGAAAACAAGGCTGCATAGCTAGCGTTTCATGCCACTTAGTTTAATTATTGAAGTTTGACCACATTTGAGCAAGGGTTACATCGTAGATACTCTTACTTAGTGTAAGTATAGTTGAATTAGAATAAAGAAAAATGAAGACAACATCCTAGAACCATACTTCCAAACCAAAAAAATGTTTCTACCTTATTACACTAAGAGAATATAAAAAAAATAGTATAGTTATATTGTTATGTTGCATTGGAAATTGGCTAACTAAAATTGCACACACACACACACACACACACACACACACAAACATATTACATCAAATTCTATTTTTACACAATATTACATTTGCATGAATACAAATGCTAAAAATGAACATTCAAATATGTTAAAAATAACCATCACAAAAATATTTGAATATAATAAACATGAACAAAAAAATATATGTTCTACACAAGTGAAATTAACGATCAAGAAGAGATTTTTATCCAACACAATAAATGAATTAATAAATTAAGAAAATGTTGAAGTTGTAATACTAGGCACAATCACATTATTAATTTTAGGTGATATAATTTTTTTTTAAAATTGATTTTTTTATTTGAAGATATTAATTTTTATTTGATTTTAGGCCAATTGACTAGTACAATTTGACCATCATTTACATAACTAGATTCCAATATATTGTAAAAATATATATAAAAAATTTACATTTGCATTAATTACCTTATAACCTTTCAAAGTGAATAAAGTATTTGACAAGACCGATATTAAAAATATCATTTAAACAATATAAAATAATAATTTAACTAACCATTATCTCACTAACATTGAAAAAAATATTGTTAAAATCTAGATTAAAATTTATGTAATCTAAGCGATGCAAAATAATAATTTAGCTAATCATTACATTTTTTAATTTCCTCCATATTTCTCAAAGTGTAATGTTTCATTCACTAAGATAATTTAATGAATTTTTTTTAAATCTAATTTAAATCATACTTACATATATTTCAAAGTGGGACAGTGCATTCAATAGGAGAATTTGAGGAAATTTTAAAATATGTATTTTAAATAATGTATAATAGTAATTTTGTTTACCATTACATCACAATATTGCATGGCAGTTAGGTATATTTAAAAGAATGTGATTTCAAGTATTTAATGATCAAGATGCTCATGATGAACAAAGTTGATACCATCTATAACGTTTGAATAAGAACATTTCATTTTGTGACAAGTTGGTGGGAATTTTATCAATGGATTTTGAGTCTAGTCCACAAGTATGTTGACTAAAATTGTCATCATTTTAATAAGACATAACGTTGAAATTCGTCTATGATCTCAACCATTTAACAATATAAATTTTCACGTGAAAAATATAAACGAGTGTAATTAAAAGTGAGATTTTGGAATCAAAATTAAAATGTGATTAATAATAAATTAGTATAATTATATTAAGAAATGTGGTTAGTAAATGTAGTTAATATATATTAATTGATATTATTTTTTATATGAATAAATTATTATTTATATGATTTTATATGTTATTCGAGAATTTATAGGGTAATTTTATAATTGTATTACTTTAAAAATTGAAATTGTATATAAATTTAAAAATGTAAAATAATTAAATAAAGATTCGAAAATACAAAATAATTAAATAGACCAAAATATATAACATTTAAAATTTTTGAATTAAAAAAAATAATTTCCAAAATATTCAACATGAATTTAACATGACACTTAAGCACATTGCCCCTGCACTTTCTTACTTTTACTTGTAGTTGAAAACCTCTATTTGAAAATGGAAATAATTCACCATTTAAAGAGATTTGTATTGTTGGCTTGAAAAGCTTGCACAATCTTTAATAAACATTGAAAGGATAGACTCGAACTAAATTCACTTAAGCCTGCCAAAAGTTCAATAAATACACCATTGCAAAGCAAAACCTAAAAGAACACCATATTCAAACTTTGTTACTTTGACCCTAGAAGGATCGATGGCAAGGGGGTGAACCTCCACATCACAGAGAGTTGTAACAACCATGGCCGTTGTCTGATTACAACACAAGAACATGGAACAAATCACCCCAGTTATATTCCACCCCTGCGTTCTCAGGGTTTCGCCCATCTCCCGAGCCCCTTTTTTTCCAGCGTTGGTCAATGGAGGATCCTATGGCCTCTTTGCCAAGCGAATCCACTCTGGATCGTAATTGTCCATCCTTTCTCTGTGCCTCATCATGAATAAATTTTGCACAAATAGCCCTTTCTTTCTACTAGATTCCATGCTACGAATCACAACAATACCCAAAACAAGATAAAATTTTGAAAATCTTTGCATTCGTTTGGGGATTCAAATCCTCGACTCCCCCTGATATTGTACTTGCTATAGGCATGAGATTTATTGATATTGTACTCGCTGCAGGCAGGAGATTGGAATTTGAGAGTAAAACTCCAAAAGACATCATAAGTGATTCAAGACATCTCTAACTCAAAGCACTTACATTGCAGAAAGGCCTTCAAACTTAGAATAAAATCGTGTTCGGGTGAAAGAAGTACAGTTGGTTGGAAGAGGGTGTAAAGTAGGCAAAGGAGATGCCACAAGTTAATTCCTTGGTTTATTAATTGTACTGTAATTTAGTCTTTTCCTGTCAAGTGATGCGATAAGTTGATCCCCAGTAGATAATCATGTGGTTTTATGTTATTTCATGCTGGAGTCCATAGTACGAGATCAAGATGATGAAGTACAAGTATACAATCATGACTTAATAAGACTATAGTGAAGACAACCAATCACAACCCTAAAAAATAGATTTAAAATAATCGAGTGAATAAATCATTTTTTAATTATAAGGTTAACATTACACCTAGGGCTTTAATTTTTTGGTCAAATTAAAAGAATTTACAGTCAACGCATTTTCCGAATGCATTATATCTCGCCGTGGCAGGTATAATAAGAGTTACACATCTCTTTCATATTGACTTGTAATAAATACATTTCGACAAAAAAAAAACTAATTCATTTTAACTATAAAAGAGTTTAATGAAAACATGTCAAATCAATACAAATTATTAATGACATTTTAATTATAAAATATTTTAATGATAACATGTCAAATAGAATATTCACAACTCATGAGATTTAATCATAAATATTGACATTACTATATGTACTATGATCACATTTCATGGTATATAATACATTTTGTTTTTTACAAATACTTTTTATAACCCCATAAAATCAATCATTTCACCTATATAAACTAATAAATAAATAAATAAATTTAAAAATTTAAAATCTATTTTTAATTTTCAAAATTTTAATAAACTTTACCAAATCTATTTAACAACTTAACTAAAATTTATTATTTAAATAATATATATATATATAATCAATCAAATTTCTTTAATCATATTAAGAAAAACCTATTGTACGATACTACTTTTCCTTTGTTTTAAAAGATGTTCATGTTTTTGTAGTCTACAACTCTATCCAAAATAGATGTTTTTATTTAATATGATACCATTTGGAATGTGGTTGTTAAATAATCTATAATAAGATGAAGCTATAATTTATATATTTGTTAAATAATCTAGTCATATGTGTCAATGTGTCTTGCCACATCATTTGTGGAATGTAATTATTGTATTTTCGAAAATGATGATGTAAAATGTGTGGAAGACCAAGTGTCCCACATGGAATATGAAGAGTTGCTAGAGAGCTCTAAAGTCATATAGAATCTCTTAGGTCATGTAAGGATTTGAAAAGTCATAGTAGAAGCTTAAGAGTCATAAGGGAGGTCAATAGTCACATGGGAGGTGGAGAGTCACCTCATTTGTTATAAATGCACCCTCATAGCTCAAGCAATGGGATTTTTGGGACTTGAAATTCACCTTGGCTTCTCTAGATTGGCATAGGAGAGAAGATCTTTCTTTGGATGAGCAAGTGGTGACTTAATGTGCCACTATTGGCCCTAGTGTGGTAGCATTGTAATTGTATATCCTAGATTTTCACTTAATATATGAAGCTCTTAGAGCTGCCGCACTTTCATGTAGATGTCATGAATGATCATGAGGCTATTATTTCATTGTTAGCAATGTATGTTTACTTTAACACATACTAATGAAAATTAATTTTTTTCGTTGGCTTTAGTATGCATTGATCTATTTTTGTATGATTAGTTTTGTTGTGCTAATAACAATTACAGATTTATAAACATGTGCTTGCTTCTTGCTTTTTGTGGTGAGGTTTCCTTAGTTGTTGGTGCTTACAAACAGGTAAATTTCCTTAAGTTAAGCAAAGCATTCATGACCAAAATAGCTTCCAAAACTAATAATGAACATCAAACATGTACAGTGCTACAAACCATCAAAGAGACACATTAACACAATGTTTTGATGAAGAAGTTCGACCCCTCCTGGGCTACATATCTTTGGTCCAGCTTCCATGGGTTGGGCCTTAGTATTAGCTCAATGTGGCAAAAATGTTGTTTACAAATATCTATAGCTCTTGATACTTGCACCTATGTGTTTAGAATGTCCAAATTAGCTAAGAACACTTCCTTCTGAGCTCAATTTGATCGAAAATAGCTCAAGATATGTTGCATTCAATTTTTTCATATGAAACCCTGCTAAATCTGGAGAGACTCTAGTTAAGTCTACCAAAACTGGAAGTTCCATCGAATTTGGCGCTCCCTCCAAAATCTCCGCCAACATAATCCATCATTAACAGAGATTTATTTACCTATTAATCATAATTATGGTTGCTAAATGCGCTTAGTACTGGCCTCTAGCTCCTGGTTTTGGGCACTTGGTCACATGGGCAGGGGGTTGGCTCCCTCCTCCCCTGCCTTCAGTAACATTGTGTACTTTAAATAATGTATCATGGCCAATGTTTAACAAATGCGTCATTGGTTTATTAGCAAGGCGATAGAGTTAGGAGGGGGAGGTCATAGTTCAAACTTTCCCTTCGCCCATCCCTCATACATTTTATAATACAAAATATATATTGTGCCTTTTTAACTTTGAATTTGGACTAATATTAAAACACGCCATTGAAATATTGTTCGATGCCTTTGATGTATGGTTCAGACTTTACCATACCATTGATATTTAAAATTCACCATAATTTATATATATATATATATATATATGCGGATACATTATATATGTGGATTTGTATAGTTAGAATTTAATATTAAATATATTTAATATTACAATATAATATATAGTTAAAACCATATAATATAAAATAAAATTATATATATAATAATAATATTTAATGAACTAAAAAAAATTCAAATTCCACCTTGGAGGCCAATTAGGAAATTTCACCTTCACACAACCCAATTGGCGAATCCGGAGGTGACACTTGTCACAACCCCATTGGGTGAAAAATGAAGAAGATTCCCCTTACTAACTAGACTACCATGTCATCATTTTGTCTTATTCTGCAATTTTTTAGCTATTTAGGAAAATGAATAGCAGGCCTTTTCTCCTTCATCCGGACTCCGATTTCAATGAAACGAATTGTTTTACAATCGCCTTGATGAGATGGACACAGTCATATAGTTTTCGAGCCAATATGAGAACTCTGATTTTTGAGCTAAAGACTAAGCACCTAATCATTCCTCCCCACTAGAAGCCTACTGGACCCCAAAATATCATATTATTTAACAAGTAGATGAGGGTACAATCCCCTCACCTTTCCAAGCTCGATCCAATTGGATTTTGACGAATTTGTTTCCTTGAGCTCCTCTCTAGGGAAATCAACATTCACTTGCCTTGAGGACCCCGTTCTTCTATCACGAATGGTGTCTTGTTGAAACTGATTTAGAAATTCTGTAGGAATGCATTCAAAATGTGAAATATGAACATTATCTCCTTGTTCAAGAACTTGAAGCCTCTTCTTACAAAACTGACACCAGTTTGCACTGTCGACTTGAAACCTGTGATTTACATAATACCTGTACTTGTCTTTGCCCTTTTCAAGCTGATATTGCACTGTTTGTTGCACCATTTTTAGTCGTTTATAGAAACTCATGGTTTTTTCCATATCGCCATCAAAATCAACATCCTTCTTACCATGAAAACATAACAAAATATAGTGCAAATGGATGAGAAATTTCACTACTTGTTTTACATTACTCAAGCCTGATTGTACATTTTGAAAGTATGAAATTTTCTAAACATAACTTTCATGTAAAAAATAATGATGCTTGAATACAATAGTTACATAACCAATAGGCCTAAAAGGCATAAGAATTAACTTACTTCTTATAACTCTTTTGTACCTTTGAACCAAGTGAAAATTTTGACATGTATCCATCCAATGAAAGTGCATGGATCACTGCAAATTAATATTTACACCATGGAAATATTCTGAATGAAATAAGATGGTGAAGTTGCTTGCATAAACTTGAAACTCAAATGAACCTTTCAAGTTTGAAAGAGCATAAGAAAGAATTGAACTAATCTTTTGGTTTGAAGAAACACATGCCTGTTGCTATTTGCCTCCCCACTGGAAGACTTTGCACACATATGACAATGCATGCCAAGGAGCTTTGAAAGAAGAAATGTCAACAACAACTCTCCTCCAATATTGGGTTACTCCCAACAAACCTCTTATCAAGATGACGGTCTTGGGCGTTAACCAATCAACAATGGCATCCAATTTGGAGAGCCTTTCCTTCAACTTACCTCCTCCAATATCATGGTCCAAATGCATCAAAGAAGTGAAACCCAACTTGTACTTTGATATCTTGAAAACATCAAACAATTTTCCTTCATAGATGACATGTGCATAATCAAACTTTCTCAACATGTTTATGTCACCCAAGTGGACAATTTCTTCAAGAAAGGACTCTTTTTTGCCATAATTCAAATACATGTATGTAATAGAAGTGCTACAAAGAACATACAACATTAAAATCCATATAAAACATTCTTGTTTGGTGTTATGTATATTATTGCACTAACCTCTTTTTACAACTTTTCTTTGGCGGAAACTACTCCTTTTGTCCTCTTTCTTGAAATGCTTACCATTCCTCTTTGGCACCATAACCATTGGTGCACAACATGGTGTAGGGGATGATTGAATGAGCCCATTGTTCAACAAACTTTTGCATTGCATTGTTGTCTCCACACGTTGCAATTTTGTCAACCCTTGCATGTTAACATCACAAAAAGAAACCTCTTGCTGCAAAGATATTTCATGTGAAGTTTATTTCTCCTTGAAGGATGATTCTTTCACAACCTAAAATACTTCATCACTTTGATGAACTGAACCAACCAAATCAGAATTGAAACTTGCATTACATGCAATAACATTTTCATAAACAATATCATCATTTGGCTTGAACATGAGAAGTACTAAACTTTTACTTGAATTCACTTATCTTTTTGCCTCCCCTGCATTAACCAAAGAAATGTTCAGCTTTTTGCAATGGGCTCTCACTATGTACTCCACACCATCCTTGAACAAGTGATATTTTTTTTCATGGCGGTTAAAGACTATTTTTTGGTCATACAAATATGGACTACCCAACACCACACCTGAAATATCAAGCAATACCACATCTAACTCTACTTCGTCAACAAAATTTGCAGTGATTTCAAACTTAAACAAGCATTTTCTTGTAACTTGTAAACTGGTGTCTCTTGTTATCCATCCCAAAGGGTATGGTTTATGGTGAGGTACAATTTCAAGATTCAATTTTTTGACTAAGTCTTCACAGATTACATTCACTTGTGAGCCACTATCGAAGAGTGTGTCGATCTTGGTGTGTTTAGATATGACCCTAACATGAAATAACTCAATTCTTCTCTTTTCATCCAGAGTAGTAGTGTGACAGTTTTGTGAACTAGTGCTTGCAATATCTTGTTTTCCTTTGATTTCCATGAGAGTGATTTTGTTTTCATCACTTGATTCAGAACCTAAATCTTCTTGAGTGATAACAATGGTTTTTTGTTTCCCTTTATTATTGAACTTATTTGGTCTCATTTCTGGATGGAGTTTCTAGCAATTACCCTCATTATGTCCCTCTTTTGAACAATGTTTTCCTCCTTTCTCTTTATCCTTACCCTTAGGTGGCTTTTTATTACTACTCTCTTCATAAGTGTTATTTCCTCTAGATTCAAGATGCATGGCTTGCACACATACTTCATCTAAATTAGTTGGATTGAACATAAGAATAGTATGTTTCAGATAGGAATGTAAACCCCTAATATATTTCAGCAGTGTATCTTGGTAATTCAAATTCACTCCTAATAAAAAAGCCCTTTTCCTAAACTCTTATGTATAATATTGGACTGTTTGGCCTTTAAGTTTCCTAAAATTATCCCAACTCATAATGTATTTTTTCATATAGGCTAAAGGACAAAACTGTCTTTTAATTGCAGAAACAAATTCAACCCAAGTGATGGATATCTTACCATGGATTCTCATTTCCTCTTGAGTCTTTTCTTCCCACCAAACTAGTGTAGCTCCTTCTAGCCTCAGTGAAGCCAACCGAATCTTTATGTCATCTTCTTGAAGGTTATGAATTCTGTAGTATACCTCCAACTATCGAATCCAATTTTCCAACTTTTCTGCATTCACCTCTCCATTGTACATGGGAAGTTTGAATTTTATGTCCAATTTCAGCAATGGAGTCTTTCCTTTTGGGCTTTTGGAATGAGTATGGGTAGTTTCAATGGTGGTAGTGGAAGATGATGTTGTGTTAGATGATGGAGATGATCAGGAGGATGATGAGGATGGTGGCGATGGAGGTGACTTTCCACCATTCCCTTTGGAATCCTTCTTCTCATCTTTTTTGTCCTTTGAGCTTCCTTCTCCATGTGGAGGTTTAGAACTCTCTCCAACCATTCTAATGTTCCTCTCTTCATAGAGGACTTTAACCATCTCAGTCAAAGTCTAGAAATATTTCTTGAATTCCTCTTCTAAACAGGGACCTTCGGGCTCTCTTTCTCCAGACATAATGGCTATGGATTTAGGCTCATAAATTTGTACTGGTTGTACCTCTTCAATCTAAATTGAAGGAAAAACTTGAGGAGTTTCAAGTGCAGTTGGAATTGGAAATTTGGGTGGTGGATATTGTGGCCTTGTGGCTCTCCTTCTTCTATTCATTACCTCAAGAGTTGAAACCAATAGCTTCCCTTCTCCTTTCTACAAGTTTAACCTTGTAAGCATCATAATTTTTGCAACCATTAAAACCCTAATTGCACAAACTCAAGCAATCAGGAAATTCAACCTGTTTCTTTGATACCAACTTGATCTAATTTTGTATGATTAGTTTTGTTGTGCTACTAACAATTACAGATTTATAAACATGTGCTTTCTTCTTGCTTTTTGTGCTGAGGTTTCCTTAGTTGTTGGTAATTACAAACATGTAAATTTCCATAAGTTAAACAAGACATTCATGAGAAAAATAGCTTCAAAAACTAATAAAGAACAACAAACATGTACAATGCAGCAAACCATCAAAGAGACACATTAACACAGTGTTTTGATGAAGGATTTCACCCCTGCTAGGCTACATCTCCTTGGTCTAGCTTCCATGGCTTGGGCCTCTGTATTAGCTCAATGTGGCAAAAATGTTGTTTACAAAGCTCTATGGCTCCTGATACTTGCACCTATGTGTTAAGCATGTCCAAATTAGCTAAGGACACTTCTTTCTGAGCTAAATTTGGTCAAAAATTGCTCAAGTTATGATGCATTCAATTTTTCCCTAGGAAACCCCACTAAATCTGGAGAGATTCCAGTAAAGTCTGCCAAAACTGGCAGTTCTGTCGAATTTGGCGCTCCCTCCAAAATCTCCACTAGCTTAATTCATCATTAACAGAGAGTTAAATATTGGTTGACCATAATTATGGGTGCTAAAATCACTTAGCGCTAGCCCCTAGCCCCTGGTTTTGGGTGCTTGGTCGCATGGGGAGGGGGTTGTGCTATAGGGTTGGCTGCCTTATCCCCTGCTGTCAGCAACACTGTGTGCTTTAAATAATGTATCATGGCCAATGTTTAATTAATGCACCATTGGCTTATTGGCAAGTAAATAGAGTTGGGAAGGGGAGGTCACGGGTTCAAACCCGCCCTATGCCCATCCCTCATACATTTTACAATACAAAATATATATTGCGCCTTTATAACTTTGACTTTTGACTAATATTAAAAGACTCCATTAAAATATTTTTTGATGCCTTTGATGTATGGTTCGGACTTTACCATACCATTCATATTTAAAATGCGCCATAATTAATATTTATATGCAAATACATTATATATGCGGATTTATCTAGTTTAGAATTTAATATTAAATATATTAAATATATATGTTACACTGAAATTTGTCACCTTGACTATCTGCAGTTTATATGGCCTCATCAATAGCCATATTGTCCTCTTTGTCAAGCCCCATACGTCTGTTCTTCATGTCAAAACTTCAAAAAGAGAGAGAGTCACTTAAAAACATGTTTATCTCTGGGTACGCAGGTTCTCTCTACCTTGCCTGCGTGTACGCACTCCAAATACACTGTACCTGCGTACTTTTACGCTCTGTAAGCTAAAGGTTGGGTGCGTACCCCTGTAAAGGTCAAAAGGCGCGAGTTTCATCTTTAAAAAGTTACTTGTGGTCACTTCTAGAGCCTTCTAGAAGAGTTTTTGACGTGTATTGAGCGCCTCCAGATGGTTCATGCATCCCTATGATAGAGGAGCTTATCCCATCAAGAGAGGAGCTACCCCATCCAAAAGAGGGAGTATCCCATTGATGTTGGAACTGAATAACCTCCTCTAGAATACTATAAATACAGGCATTGGGCCAGAGGAGGGGAGGTTGAAAGCTGAACATTCTAAAGGGTAAATGCTGCTGGAATTAGGACTTCCATTGTTGACTTGTGAGGAGAGATCACTATCCTTCCTTGTTGCCATATTGGGAGTGGGTGAGCTTGTCAAAGTAGAGGAAATCTCTTGTTGGACCCTGGGAGGAGCTTGCACAACACCAAGGCTCAGGTTGTAATGGTTCCTTTTTTGTTTCCTTAATACAAATAAGTCCATTCTTCTCAATGATTTGTTGTTAATGAATTATTTCATGTACTCCTTGGTCTATGTGATGAATATGCTTTGTTTTATGAAATATTCAGGTGTTATGTAATCGTTTGCTTTGTAGTGTATGCAGGTCTTAAAGTGAAGGAGGAGCTCATCTGGATCAGCAAGGCTGGACTGCTACAACAAGCGTTGGACCTAAGGTAAGATCGAAAAACACTTCGCTTCTCATAGAATAACATATGTTTAGAGAAGGATTGCTCTTGTTTGGTTTGTTTGTCACTAGAGAGTCTTAGACTCCTAGGGAGGTTAGGTTTGTCTGCAAAAATAACTCTTTCCGCATGACACCCATTTTGTGAAAGTTTTCAGTGTCTTTCACTGTGGTAGATTTAATTTTGTTCTCTATTTTACTAAGAGGACACTCTCTAAATAGGTGCCCATGTTCATGGCACCTTCGATATCTGAAAGGAATATGTTCATAATCCACGGTTTGCACCCATTCTTCATCAAAAACTTCCAAAATGACCTCATCCGGTAGAGCTCCAGAGAGATCCATATACACACATATTTGGTCGAAGGAAGTGTATTTTCCCCTTCTGGTAGCCTTAGATGCTTTGACAAAATGCCCTAGTTTATTTCCTATTGCAGATAAAGATTCAGTTTGCCAGTAATCTAGAGGTAGGGAATAGAGTCTTACCCAGACCGAGAGCGAAGTGAAAGTCTCGCGTTCAGGTACGAAATTCATCATCCAAGGCCACATATAAAGGTCTGCAACTGCATAGAAGTAGGGCCCTCCTTCAAACACCCTATCTTTTTCCTCTATATTTGTTAAGACTACCGTGAAGAAACCTTTTGATCCAAGATGTAGGTCTATGCCTCCTTTAGGTTTCTAGTGGTATTTAATCCACACCTACAACGCCTTCTCAGTGGGCCATAATCCCATGAATTTACAAATGATAGCATAGGTCTGCATGTGATCCTTGTGTGCCTGCAATGCAGGATCATTTAAAACTACTCTGGGTGTGACCTCAGCCTTGGGCTTACATGGACCCTTTTGTGTTTTGATTTCTGCTTCCTGTTTTTTGTCCTCTTCCTCATTTCCTTTTAAACCGTTGTCCTCCCTTGAATTGGTCAAGTCCTGCACCTCGCTAATGTTCTGTTTCCCTTCTCCTGAAAGACTTATAGTCGTCTCCAACGGTTTCTTACCTCGACTAGCTACTGCTTGTCTGTAGGAGGGAGTGGAGCTCCCCCCTTTACACCCCTCCATGATGTTCAACTCCTGAATATTCTTGAACCCCTAGTTCTTACCAGTTCCGCTCTCTCGATCCAAAAAATCATCAATCGCCAAATTCACTTTTCATTCTGAATTGAGAATGCTTTTCGCATTTGGAATTTGTCGTTATTGTTGCCTCCACACATGCACAATGAAAGCCATCTTCACATTCTCTATTAAAACCAAATATTACTAGTTCTTGAAAAAATATTTAAATAATGATATTAGTTTATTAGTTTATTAAAATATTAATATGTAACGGCTATATTAAATGGCTAGTTTTTGAAAAATTATTTAAATAATGATATTAGTTTATTAATATTAATATGTAACGACTATATTAAATGCTAGTTTTTGAAAATTAATATTTAAATAATGATATTAGTTTATTCATTTATTAAAAACAAATATTAATAAGTAATCACTATATTAAACAGCTAGTTTTTAAAATAAATAAATAAATAATCAAAGTCAAACTTTAAAGGAGAGGAGTCAAAAATTATAAAAACGAGTGAAGACCCTAATCGAGACAAGATCATTTGATAAATAAAATAACTAATGGAAATAAAATAAATAATGGAAAAATAAATAAAACAAAACAATAAAGTATGGGGCTCATGCCCATTAAACAATAACAAAAATACTAAAAGGATTTAAAAACGAATAGGATAATAAAATACATAAAAAACACGAAGGATCAAGAAAATAAACTCTAATGAAGAATAAATCAACAAAAATACTATAAAAAGGATGTCAATACTTATATTTAAATATAGATATATTATATATATATATATAGGAAGGCAAGACAGGGACCCAACTTCTACTAATATTCCAACCATCATCTCTATTCAAATTATTGAGTCTTTTTTCAATTTCGAGAGCCTCTCTCAATTTACGATGATGGAAATGACTAACCTTAGCAACGACTTGGGCCTCCTCAATGCGGATGTGATGCTTAGATTTATCTGCATGCTTCGCCAAAGCAGAGGAGCGGGTCCTGTCCTGCCATGCTTAATGTCAGCAACGTGCTCACGAATCATTTGATTAATTAAGCGACCAGTGTCACCAATGTAGGGAGTCCCACAAGAGCATGGGATAACGTAAACACCCTTCATATTCTTGGGGTCCACTAGGTCTTTTATAGATCTAAGGGAGCTCCGGATGGTATTTAAAAGCCGAAAGGTGAAGCCATCTTATGCTTCTTTAGGATCCTTACAATCTTGTCAGTGGTCTCTTGGATAAAAGGAAAATGAACATCAGAAAATCGATCCTTCGTATCTTTCTTAGCAATAGGACATTGATCCTTGGTATAATAATTTTCTGTAGACAGTTTATATTAAGCCAAGAAGCTATTGTACTCAAGACTGGACTAGTTTTGCTGGATATGAAATAAAGCTAAGCACATTTCACAAGATTCTTGTGCACAGTTGAAACAAATAAATATTATCTCTTCATATTTAAATATTGTTTTCTCTTCATGTTATAAATATTCACATGTGTCTCTTATGAAATCTCAAAAGTAAACAAAGAATGATATCTCAAAATTAGAAGTGCTCTATGTTTTAATTGTTTACTTTCTATATGTTTTCTACTAAACTATCTTGGTCTGGGAATTCTTAATTGCTCCCTTACTTCCGTAGTTTTCCCCCCTTTGGTCCATAGTAAATGATTCTTCATTGCCCTTTGCTACTGATCATCCTTCCTTTCTTCATCTTAATCTCGGTTGAGGATTCTTCATTGCCCTTTGCCCTCGTTAGGACTACCTCATCCATTTGAACCTACAGTTTTGCTTTTTGTTATGCTAGCCTGCCCTGTGAGCTCTTACCTTAGTGATTAATTAGATCCAGTTAATCCACTCTTAGATTGACTCCATAGCCCAATGGCCTGAATACTTGTTCTACCCATCTGTTTTCTTAATTCCACCACCCACTCAAACAAAACATCATGAGCACTAATAACTAGCCTGAAATCCTACCCAAAACAAAGTTAAATTATAAAGAGAGAGCCCTCTCTGGACTTAGGTTGGCTAGAACCTGAGTCTAAGAGATTAGGTATGTGGTTACCTCAGACTATTCCTTCTTTGATAACCTCTAAGGAAGACATCTGAGTGATAACAAATTGATCATTGGTATAATAATTTTCTTTTTTCGTTTTTACATCAAATACATAAAATCATGATTACATTAGACATTATGAAGACCGAACCTAGTTACACATTTCAATAGTGTTATGGTCTTCGGTTGGAAACTTCATGAGCACGAATCCAACCATGTTAAAAGTTTATGTGGTCTAGGCAAGTGCGATTTCTAGATGATTTAATTTAGACAAACCCTCATTATGAAATAAGTTATTAAAATCAAATAACATCTTAATAATTTCAATAATGAAGATGGCTATATATAAACTCTTAACCAACTGCAGAAATCTATTATTTATGGCCTTATTCATTAAGTTTCAATTTCTTCCATTTATTTCCCTTTTTTTGATCATTTCTTTTTTTCCTAATTTTCTCACTTTTTCATTCTTATCAATTTTTTTCCTTTTATCTTTTTCAGAAGTTTGCCTTTCAAAATTATTTATCCTTTCTTTTCTATTTTGTTTCTTCATGTATGTATATATATAGTTTTTTAAAATTCAATTCTTTACCTAGAAGAGCTGTTGTAATGTCCTGTCATGTAAATATTTTGACTTTATGAAATTACATAAAAATAAAATAATATCAAGCATATGCATTATTACGCACATAAGAAAACATACATATAAAATTACTTGGTTGATTTCATATGTTCTATATTTATGAAATAAATCTTGAAATATGTGCTCTCATCTATTTCATTTTATGTGCCTCACCCAACCTGTTTCTCTCCCACTTCCTTGTGCCTCACCTAGTCTCTCTCTTTACCACTCCTTGAAGTTACTTGCTACCCACTCTTTGCAGTAAGGGTCATTGAATGCACCCCCTAAAATGTGATTATCAAATAGTCTTTTAATTATTTACGAACCAAACTAATGGGAATAGCTAGAACTCAAATCAATGGGAATAACATTGTTCATGGGATTTTTTTGTATCTGTCGTTGTAGTTGTCATTGCTACCGTTGTATCCACAATATTTGTTGTATTAAGTGTAAATATTCGCTTGATTGCAGGTTCTAATCGCCTCCCCCTCTTTTTCTTTTTTCTGTAACCAATGGCCAACATAGTACAAATTCTTCAAGAACTCTATTTCTGGTACAAAACAAACAAACAAACAAAAAAGAAAAAAGCCATAAACATGTTTTATGTAAACTTAAAACGAGTGTTCATGAAAATATTTTACGGAGTGATCTTGGATATTTTCCATGATATTCTAGGTTACTTTTCTAATTACAGTGTGGCTTTGGATAATAGATCAACTTCTTTTTTTTCCTGCTTGTGTTTGCACGTCCAAAATTGATGTTACAGAAAACTATAATGCTATTTTTGATGCCTTGAGGTAATATTGCAAGGTAAAGTTTTTATGTTTTTGGTCCAATGTATAATCAACAAGAATCCCATAAATTTGTTTAGTTGGGAAATAATTTGAAGAATCAATAATTTATAAAAATATATATTTATATTTATTTCATTCTTTGGTCCAAGAAAAGGCTGGCATAGTGTGCCCTTAATTAGTTGGATTTTTTCCTCCTTCACCTCCTCAAGGCCTTTTTCATGTTGTTGAATTTATTATTGAATTTATTATTGAGAATTATGTCTACTTGGTAGTTGTTAATCATTCCTTGTTTCACGATTTCTGGAAAAAGTTTTACATTTAAATGAAGTGAAGATTTCAAAGGACGTGAAAGTTAAAATAAATAAATAATTAATTAATTAATATAAAGTTCTAAAATCTGATTAATTGTTGTAGACGTTCACTAACGAACTTTTGAAAGTACATTCCTTGTTCAAACCGGGAAAAAAAACATGACATGTTGAAAATAGTGTCACTTAATAAACCCAAGGAAACATTAGGTGAAACTAGAAATGTAACAGAAACTTCATACTTGGAAATTTGCGCAAATTATCAAGAGCCCTTCAATGGTTTTAAAGAGGAAGTTACAAAGTGGTTTAAAATTTGAAAACAATAGATAAGTATTTAAAAAAATAATAATAATAATAATTGGAGACGAAGACAAGTAGTTGTGAAAAAATGGGAGACACCGGCAAATAGTCATGAAAGAAATCAAGATTGAATTATAGAAACGAATATATAGAGATCTATAAAGTTTTGTAGAGTCTATGTTAGGAAACACCAATAATAAAATGATAGGTAATATGAAAACATAAGAGATAAATAAGTAAATAATTGTAATTTTTATCTTTTCGGTCTTTAAATTGGATCGAGAGGAGGGAAATTAAGAGTTTCCCATTAAGTTTAATTCAATATAAAGTCAGATTTTCGTAGATTTTAATGAGAAATTGAATCAAAATAATAATCTGAAAAATGTCAGATTTGTTCTTGATTATTTGTTGGAACTTTATTCATCAAGGTTTGATGATGCAAATTGGGTAGCAAATGGGTTTTAAGATTTCAAAGTTTTTTTTGTTATATTATTTTAAATTAATAAGAAAAGTTGTTAATATAAGTTGATTAGGTTAGAATTTTAAAATACAGTTTGGGACAAAGAAGACATAAATTAGGCTCTTGTTTTCTCAAATAATTGTATGAGGAAAAATAATTTGAAGTATTAGAAATTAAGAGTTCTTATTAAGTTTCATTGAAAATAAAGTGAGATTCTCATCATTTTCTTTGTAGATTTATATTGATTGTAATTGATAAGCGGTATAGTTTTGTTGACGGTGTTGGACCCGCTAACATGTCAAGGGGATCTCCCCGGTAAGAAGTCCCAATTAGACCTCAAACCGTTTAGTGTAGGAGCCTCAGTAGTGAGTCGTAAGGCAATGCCTTGACCGCGATGTCGCACAGAGCCAAGTAAGATAACTCAATTAGTAGCAAGGGTATGACTGATGCAGTGAGTCAAGGAATGAGTATGAGGTGTTCCAACACTTCAAAGGGGGGAGGAAGGTGAAGGTGAGTTTCACGTTGAAAGGGATCAGTCCCAACTCTTCTAGGAACACACCACACAAAGGACATGCACAACTTCTGGCAAAGCAGTCAACACGGATGCGGCAGTCCCAATATACAAGATAAGATAACCTGAATAGCACTCACAGATTAGTTTGAGATGAGTGTGATGGTTGATATAACAAGGTTGAGAGAAAGGTGTGTCTGGTGTCCGGTAGAGCAGTTGACAAGGACGGTGACAACATTAACAACAAGATTCATATAATTGCATGTGAATCAGTTCATACACAAGTACGTAAGTTAAATAACATATATCATTAAAGCAAAAGGAGTAGTCTAACTACAATAAAAACATATGCATGAAAATGTGTTGGCTTTATTATACAACGAAGTGTAAGTCACAGTCATACAATACACCATGTAAACCTGTTAGCCCTATCAGTAGAACGTTACAGCCACATCTACCTGCTCCTCCAAAGAGATGTACTAGCTCCGTGCAGTGGAGAAGCCAAGGCGCATTACAATATTGTCCAAGTCTTCTTCAAGATAGTCTTAGTAGAAGCTTGGATGACCAAAAGCATGTACAATGAGTTATGAGGGACTATTTATAGCAAAGGGTGGGGTGACCCTTGACATTCCCCTTTGTGACAGTTCAACTACTCACATGAATCTTCACCTACTCTATGATTGTTACATCCAACTATTGACACTTGACTTACACTTGACAGGACTCAAGATTACAATGCACATGTGCGCATGAGAGACAACATGGATTGAGCAAGCCTTGCAAGACATCACTAACAATCGGTCTGTTGTGGTGAGACCAACTCTTTGACATGCTTGTGATGGTGAAGCTGGTGAGATGATGCCAAGCTTTGTCTTCCATGATGGTGTGAATGTACCTCATGATGACATCTTGTTGGAGAGAACTCTTACCTCCATTGCAACTGGTGCATTGGTTCGGTCCCTTCATCCAACTCGTCTGCTAACATGCACAAGGTCTTCTTGGGTACAGTTGAACCAACAACACACTAATGCATAGTGTTTGTGCTGATCTTCAAGTGTGTGTTGGTGGTCATGTGCATCAACTTGCCGAAGTGCATGTTCAACCCAAATTGGACTTATTTCTTGTCTTCGCCTTGGTGAGTGTGCTAAATGGGTTGGATTGCATGCGTGCACTCAACAACATGCATGCTCATGGATCCTTTACATGTGATCAACAACACCGCTTACCATGTTTTCTCTGTGTCAGCTGCTAGGATGGATCCTTAACTCGTACTGGCGCAGTTTCATCCGTGAGTGCATGTTGTGCCCATTGTTGTTCATGTTCCTGTTGCAACTCATTGGACAGTCTATGCAGCTTCATGTTCTTCTTGAGTTGCTGCTTCAGCGCATGCAACTCCTTCTTTGTTCCATTTTCTTCCTTTGCGCGATCTTCATGTTGCATCGTTACTTCATAGTCTGAGTCTCTAAAGTTGCTTTCATTATTAGTGTATCTGCTTGATCTTGCAACCTTTGCTCTGCCTCTATGTTGTCAACATCCTTCCTCTTGCATTGGGTACATTCGGTATGCTGCCTTCAGTGGATATTCATGATGGTCCTCACTATGATGTTGTTGCTTGATGTCCTTTTCCATGAACAACTTGATGTTATTGTGAGTAGGTAAGCCCATGGACACTTGATTAACTGCATCCCTAAGTGTACTTTGAAAGGTGTCTTCATCTCTTCTCTCTTGGAAACCATTATACCTGTACTGCTGAGAGGAAGATGAACACCTGTGATACTTGGAGACATGGAAACACTCATAGCAAGCAATTTATCAATCAAAAACCAAAATGAAGTTGAGAACTGACCTGCAACATACCTGGGTGAATGATTGTGAAGGTTGCACAATTTTGGCCAGGAGGTCGGAAGATCGACTGCCAAGACTGCACAAGGCACAGTCCAGGCTGTTGGGAGACTAACTGACCGCTGGAACTGCAAAATGTGCAATTCAGTTGGGCAGTTGACTGCTGGGATTGCAGAATGCGTGATTCCAGCTGGAAAAGACTGCTGGCCCAAGGACAGATTTGCGTAAATTTTTGGGTCAAGCAGCCACTAACCTCTAGAAACACGCAATTCAGTCTAGGAGGCCTGTATGTTAGGGTCCCACCCTAACCCCCTTATTTATGTAGTAGGATCAAGACATAAGTATAGTTAAGTAAGGAGTCAATAAAGCCCATATTAATAATTGTAAGTGGTTAACCCGCATTTAATGACGGGACCACAGTTAGTTGCAAATGGGTCATGGTATTAGATAGATGGTATTAATAAGAACCATGGTATTGCTCCATGGTATTGCATGTACGAATCATATATAAAGGATAGAGACTCCCTGCGAGGAGCATCGTGTCTTATTTTGTAATCGAGCTCTGCTCTATTGGAGGTTGCCCCCTCGAAGAGGCAAGTGAACATTATTTTCTGAATAATAAAATACTTGTTGTTGTTTCTCACTATTCTATCTTCTGGGTATATTTCTTCACATATTTGGTATTCTGGTATCGTCTTGCAGGTTAAGAGCATAACAAGTGGTATCAGAGCACTTTCCAGGGCCGGTGGGATCTCCATTCCTTAGCAATTTATTTTTTTGGGCTAGAGACGTGTTTCGGCGTCTTTAAACCACGGGATATGTCATTGAGCGCATAAACCTGCGGATTTGGGGAGGCATCCACGTAGGAAATACAAGAGGTGGTCACGCTTGTTGGACTCCCTTGTAATCCCTACGGGTACCCCTTCGAGTAGTAGCGCATTAGACAGAACTGCGCATGGACTGTCTTCCAAGTACCCTCTGGGTATATTGGAAGCCCCCTAGCTCCTTTGAAACCTCGCCATAAATAAACCGTCGGCCGTCTCGCTCCTACAGTACATCGAAAGCAGCACTCGGAGAGACCCCTCGGAGTGCTTATTGGTGACTTAGCCCATCAGATTCAGGACGACGAGCTGAGCAAGGTGGTACCATTCAATTGTTAGTGCCAAAAAAATTCGGGCGGTCCCAAATTTCAAGTACATCGAATCGGTGCAAGGTAGAAACTAGAGCTCAAGCTATGGCCAATGAGAAGATTGACAAACTTGAACAAACCTTGAAAGACATCCAAGACCAGCTGTTGAAAATAACTACAACACTCTCTAAGGGCAAGGAGGAAGCTCGCGAGGAGGCGTATATTGGCAATGAACACAGTGAGGGTGAGTCTAGCCACTCTCTTCACCTCTGGGGCACCCACCAACAATCCCGTCCGTGACCTTCCAAGCTGGATATGCAAAAATTTGATGGCTCTCACCCGGTAGCATGGATAGCACAAATGGAGCAATATTTCAATCTGAATTACATCTTGGATAATGAAAATCAGCTTATGGTGGGGAGCATGTACTTGGACAATGAAAGATGGCAATGGTGGCAATGGCATCAACGTTGTAATGGAAGGCCCTTGACTTGGGACACCTTCAAAAAAGCTCTGATGGAGCGCTTTGACCATGACTCTGCTTTTTTGGGACGTCTCACTAAGCTCCGATAGAATGGCACAGTGGATGAATATATTACAGCCTTTGAAGCCTTAGCTTTCCGCACTATGGGTCTCCAAGATGAGTTCTACACGGAATGTTTTATCAATGGTCTTAAAGAGGCCATACAAGCTCACGTCCGACTGCACCACCCTCCCACATGGACGGAGGCATGCAAGGTAGCTCGTAAAGTTGAACGTGCGTTAGCGGCCCAGTCCAATCGCCCAAATTTCAGCCCCAAGGGTAGCCCCCCACAGGCTCCCAGCACTACTCAAACACTTAAGGTTCAAAAGATGTTACCTGTAGAAATGGCGGAAAGAAGAAAGCACGGATTATGTTACTATTGTGATGAAAAATACTCCCCCGGTCATAAATGCAAGGAGCCCAAATTGTTTCAAATTGATGCTACTGATCATAGCTCATCGGAGGAAGCCCCACCACTTGAGGAACCAGAGGAGGAAGAAGAGGACAACCAGAAGGACCATGTCCCTGAAGAACTAGTTATTTTGTTGCATGCTTTGGCAGGGATTTCTTCGCCTCAAACTCTCAAAATCAGAGGCTTTATTAAGCATCGCCCAGTGGTAGTCTTGATTGATAGTGGAAGTACACATAATTTTATACATCAAAGAGTCGCGGAAGCAATGCATTGTTTTGTACGAGCAGTTTCTAACTTCCAAGTCAAAATTATAGATGGGGGAACAATGAAATGTGACGGGCGTTGTGAAAATGTCAAACTTCAAATGGGGGATTATCAGTTAAAGACCCACATGTTTTCCATCCACATGGGAGGGTGCGACATTGTCCTGGGTGTTGAATGGCTTCACACACAAGGCCCAATCACAATGGATTTCCAAGAGTTATATATGAGCTTTAAGCAAAACAACCACACACATACCCTCCGCGGACTCCAGGCGGGAGCTCCCTCTATCATTAGCTCACATAGGATGGAAAAATTGCTAAAAAAGGGCCATCATGGAATTATAGCTCAACTTAATGCCATCCAGGCTGTCGAACCCCATTCTCTTTCGATTCATCCTTAGATGCAACAGATCTTAAATAACCATCTGCCAGTCTTTGGCAAGCCTCATGAGCTTCCACCCTCGAGAGGGGAACATGATCATAACATCACTTTGGTCCCAGGGGCCCAACCACCAAATGTGCGCCCATATAGATATCCGTTCGCCCAAAAGAATGAAATAGAAAAAATAATCAAGGAATTTTTGGAAGCAGGTGTCATTCATCCCAGCATTAGTCCTTATTCATCACCAGTGGTCATGGTGCTCAAGAAAGATGGGGAATGGCGTATGTGTCCAGACTTCAGGGCCCTTAATAAGTTGACAGTCAAAGATAAATTTCCCATCCCGGTTGTTGATGATTTGCTGGATGAACTAAATGGGGCTCAATTCTTCACTAAGCTTGATCTTCGTTCAGGTTACCACCAAATCCGCATGAAAGAATTCGACATTCCAAAGACTGCTTTCCGAACTCATGAAGGCCATTATGAGTTTCTGGTCATGCCATTCGGTCTTTGTAATGCCCCATCTACTTTTCAGAGCCTTATGAATCACCTGCTCAAATCATATCTCAAAAAATTTGTCCTTGATTTCTTCGATGACATCCTCATCTACAGTCGCACTTGGGCCGCACATCTTCAACATGTAGATCAGCTCTTGCATCTGCTCCGCGAGCATAAATTATTTGTTAAGATGTCCAAGTGTTCTTTTGGCATGGAAGAAGTTGAGTATTTGGGCCACATTGTGGGGTGTAAAGGTGTCAGGGTGGACCCCAAAAAGATACAGGCAATGCAGGAATGGCCTCAACCTAAGACCTTGAAGAGCTTGAGAGGATTTTTGGGTCTCACAGGCTACTATCGCAAATTTGTCTGCAAATATGGTCGTATTGCGAGGCCCCTCACTCAACTCCTCAAGAAAAATTCATTCCTCTGGAATGATGAAGCACAACAGGCCTTTACAACTCTAAAGAATGCCATGTGTTCCACTCCAGTCTTAGCACTACCAGACTTCACCAAATCTTTTGTCATTGAATGTGATGCTTCGGGTACGGGTATTGGGGCAGTCTTAATACAGGAAGGTCTACACTTGGCCTTCACAAGCCAACAACTAAGTGGGAAGAATTTGGGGCAATCTACCTATGAGAAGGAGATGATGGCCATCTTACATGCAGTAGATACCTGGCAACCTTACTTGTTGGGGCGACGCTTCCAAATCCGCATAGACCATCAAAGTCTTAAACATTTTTTGGAGCAACGGTTATCCTCACCACAACAAAATAAATGGCTCGCCAAAATGCTGGGATATGATTATGAGATAATTTACAAGAAAGGGCGCGAAAATATTGTAGCAGATGCATTATCTCGCCAATTTCAGGACAAAAGTACCCTGCTCGCAATTTCCTTCCCATTCCATAATGGATTGAAGAGGCTCGCAAGGAATGGTTTTCACATCCCTAGCTCTCCCAACTAATTACTCAATTGCAGGCGGATCCAAATTCCACCAAGGGCTACTCATGGTAGGATGAGATTCTGCGCTACAAGGACAGAGTCGTACTATCACCAACGTCCACCCTCAAAAGCAGCATTTTGGTGGAGTTGCACTCATCCCCCACTGCATGACATTCAGGCTTCCAGAAGACATATGCTCGCACTCGAAGATCATTCTTTTGGATTGGAATGAAAAAGGGCATTCTTACTTTTGTAGCGGAATGCGATGTCTGTCAGCACCACAAAGGAGAGACGGTCAAAGCACCAGGAACATTACAGCCATTACCCATTCCAACATATATATGGACGGAGGTTTCTATGGATTTCATCACAGGCCTTCCAAAGTCAAGAAACAATTCAGTCATTATGGTGGTGGTGCACAGACTTTCTAAGTATGCTCATTTCTGCGCCCTACCCCACCCTTTTACACCAACTTTGGTCGCTCAATCTTTCATGGATTAGATCTTCAAATTGCATGCCCACTTCCATTGTGTTTGATCGTGACCCGGTCTTCACCAATAATTTTTGGCAGGAACTTTTCATGCTACAAGGTACCCAACTAAAGCTCAGTACTTCTTATCATCCACAAACTGATGGTCAAACTGAAGCAGTTAACAAATGTCTGGAAACCTACCTTGGGTGTTTCACTTCACAAAAGCAACATCTCTGGGTACAGTGGTTACCTCTAGCTGAATGGTGGTAAAACACCAACTATCATGCCACCACCAAAATGACTCCATATGAAGCAGTTTATGGTCAACTCCCTCCTTCCCCTACTTCTTATATCAAGGGGTGCTCGAAGGTACAAGCAGTGGATCAACTCCTACAGAACCGCACAACCATGCTCACCCATCTTAGAGAGAATCTTCATCAAGCTCAAAATTGCATGAAGCAACAGGCAGATCAACATCGATCAAAACGCCAATTTCAAGAAGGAGACCAGGTATTTTTGAGGCTGCAACCATATAAGCAAACATCACTCAAAGACAAGGGGTGTCAAAAACTATCTTCAAAATTCTACGGACCGCATCAAGTACTTTAGCGCATTGGAGAAGTGGCCTACAAGCTAGCTTTGCCACCCACTACATAAATCCATCCAGTTTTCCATGTCTCATGCCTCAAGAAAGTGATTGGGAACAATTGCAAAATTCAAACCAGTCTACCTGAACTGGATGAAGAAGGGTCAATCTGGCTCACACCTGAACAGGTCCTGGACACATGAGAACGGCACCTGCGTGGCCGCATGATTAAAGAATTCCTCGTCAAGTGGAAAGACACGTCTCCGGAAGATGCAACCTGGGAATCAACCACTATTCTTCAGCAGTTTCCGCAGCTTCAGCCTTGAGGACAAGGTTATTCTTATGGGGGAGGGCATGTTAGGGTCCCACCCTAACCCCCTTATTTATGTAGTAGGATCGAGTCATAAGTATAGTTAAGTAAAGAGTCAATAAAGCCCATATTAATAATTGTAAGTGGTTAACTCGCATTTAATGACGGGACCACAGTTAGTTGCAAATGGGACATGGTATTAGATAGATGGTATTAATAAGAACCATGGTATTGTATATACGAATCATATATAAAGGATAGAGACTCCCTGTGAGGAGCACCGTGTCTTATTTTGTAATGGAGATCTCCTCTATTCGAGGTTGCCCCCTCGAAGAGGCAAGTGAACATTGTTTTCTGAATAATAAAATACTTGTTGTTGTTTCTCACTGTTCTATGTTCTGGGTATATTTCTTCGCATATTTGGTATTCTGGTATCGTCTTGAAAGTTAAGAGCATAACACAGTAACCTCCAATTGCTAAGCATAGATCCCTGAAGCTAGGGATGCCTTTGCATGCTGCCTTAGGAGAAGCAGCATATGCATGCAAGTCTGTTTTGCACAGTCCTGCAGGGAACTGGTCAACTCAGCTGCACATGTAAGCGACTACTTGACTCCTAGAGAAAAATGTGCATTTCTAACTGTTAGTTGGGCTATCTGCCCAAGAGGATTGCACAATTTTTGGGCCCAATAGCTGATTTCTACCAAAATTTGCACAAATCTTGCGCTGAACTGCCTGTTGATGGGAAAAATTGCGCAATTCCTGCTAGGAGCGTTGGCTAGCAGGATTGCGCAATACAAGAGACCAACAGGCTGTCAAAGGGAATTGTGCAATTCATGGAGAGAAAGGATGGTTGCCCTTCAAAAATGTGCAAATTTCACTGGGAAGTTGCTCAACCTGCAGTTGGACCAAGTCCGGATGAGCGACCTGTGAAGGGAAAAGTTCAAACTGTGATCGACAGGCTGCCTGAAAGACACTGAAGCTTAAGGACTTGATGAAGCAAGGCAAGCTGCTGTGAAGGTTGGTAGGGAGGCTCCAAAACAGGCTAAGGAAAATTTTTGGAGGGTGGTTGTAGCCGCTACAGCACTTGGCGACACACTGGTAGAACTCCATCTCTCTACATAGACCTTGTTTGTGAAAAGCAAGTCTAACATCTCTAGAAGTATTGTTCAGTTATTAGCTCATCTTGGTTTCACACTAACTTGATTGTAAGATGTAGCATCTGCCAAGCCCTTGGTCGATTGACACACATTCCAAGCTAAGGCAACACAGTTGTTTCGATTGGGGTTGAGAGGTATATAGGTGCACAAGTAGTATAGTCGTAAGAGTCTTAGTTTCATCTATGGTGTTGCTCCACTGCCAGTAGGCCTGGACCGTACCTCGGTGGAGTCACATAGGAACACAAGCATGGCTTCGCTGCCAACGAGCCTGATCAGTACCCCGGTAGAGTTACTTGCATCACCTCCCTCCGTAGGAATCCTTTCTCTTCTTTTGCCTTATTCATTTTTCATTTTGATTTTTTTTTTACTTTTCAATTTCTTTTCATTTTTATTGTGCATAACACTTATTAATTTCCGAGGCAGAAGAAGAATCCCGACTTATTGAGAGTAAAAGAGGTTATTCCAATAGAGAAGTAGTTTATTGTATCTCTGACATGCCTATTAAGGTTTTCCCCCTCACCTTACTCTACTTGACTGAGCTGACAAGGGTTAACCCAAAAACAATCGACTAGAGAAGGTGACACTAGTTAACGCACACGTGTTGTGTTTACACCAAGGTTCACTTCGAGAGTACGTATTCTCCTTCACCGTATCATGGACTAAGAGTAACAATTTCATCATACAGAGGCAAGATGACAGATAACCAAGTAGTGATAGTTGTACAAACCCTCTTGTACTTTACCCAACTCGTTTCATGAGTCTCATGTGGTTTCATGCAAACTAACCTATGAACAAAACAAGTGAATGAACTAACAACTAACAAAGAAAAGCAAAAGTAGAAGTGAAAATAAAAACGAAACAAGCAAGCAAAGCATGTAAGCAAACAAGCATGCAAGCAAACAACTAAAAGCAAACACTACTCCTACTCCTACACTAATGGTGCATGGCCCCGATCATGTGAAGTGATACTTCCAATGCAGCCACCGGCACATTGGTAGACCCATGTGAGTGAAGGCTTTGTCCATGAGTAACCAAGTTGTGCGGACCAACATACAAGAAAGATATGACAATGAAGACAACCACACTTCATGTTTCAAAGTACCCATAGGACATAAGTGAGTGCATGTGCATGACGGACAATCCGTGATCTTATCATGGTGTTGTGTGACACTACGTGCAACTTTGAAGCAAAAGTACACTCTTCACTGAGACATGCAAGTAAACGAAAGAAACAAAGATAACTTACGTCGCGCACGGGTGCTTGCAATGTAAGACTCCTCCATTGCATGAGCAATGGGATCGTGCAATTCGAGTGGAGGAAGTGTGATCTGTGTGTGAGATGGATCTTCAATGCATACAGATGAGTGATGAGGAGCCTTGGGTGATTGAACAATTTCATGATCAGAAGTGAGACTAACCCCAAGAGAGTGAGGACCTGACATAACCATCAACTCAGGCTAAAGTGTCTCGACAGTCTTGGGTGTCTCAACTTCATCATCAGGTAGATCATCATAAACCGGTGGCTTCAAAAGATCAACTGCAATAGATTCATGATCGTGATAAAAAATGGAAGCAAATGGATCAGGACCGCCACGATCAGAAAAATCAATGAATTCTTCGGCATCCTCATGATCAAACGAATCAACAAAGGGGTATATGAAAAGCGAAAAAACTCATCCTTTGTGTTTCCGGAAAAGATAGATGGAGGATCAAGTGGATCTTCAATGAATAACTTATCCTCTCCGTTGTAGAATTATGGACTAGCCTTCAGTGAGTCTTGCGAGTGATAAACAATGGGTGCATCCGTAGATGAAGACAAACATACAAAATCATGGATGGCAGGTTCACCAAAGAAGCTAGGAAGGAATAGAGAGGGCTCAGATGGAAGGGAGTCATCCTTCGCCAAGTTTTGATGTTCAAGCTCCCACTCATACTCTTCATGAATGACAATGCATGTCGGTTGTGCAACACCAAATCCATTAGTGGGTTGTTCCTCGTTCACAACAAGTGAAGAATCCTGAATGGACGAACACAAGACAACATCATTTGGAGGAACATCTGAGTGCAAAGCTGGAGGCTGAAAGAAAGAATGCATATGGGAACTCCAAGGACTCACAACCAACTCTGTGCAAAAATTAAGTGGAGTGATGTTGGGAGGGTGTGAAGAATGAACAGATGTGCGAACATGATCCTCATCATCACTGGGCGATGGTGGAACTGTTGAATGAAAGGGAGGCGGACAATCCGTTGAGACAATGTCTGCTCTTGCATGGGATTGTGCAGTTCCATCAACGAAGAAGGTTGAGCGAGATTTGACATCAAGATTTCTCTTAGGACGGGCAAATTTCTTAAGGCAGTACTCGAACCGGTCCCAGAGATAAGCAAACTTCATCTGGCTCTTCGGAGCTTGAAAATGTAAGTCACAGAAGCGCTGTCAAAAATCAATAACAGATTCATGTGGGGCCTTTTGTTGCTGTAACAGTTTCAGGTCAATATGGTCTGGATAAAAATGATGGAACGTGTCTTCAATAAGATCACAAAAGTGCTTACATGAGTGCATGGTGTCAGCCGATAAGTTGAGCACCCATTGAAATGGGGATTCGCGAAGTGTGAATGAAAGCAGCAAACCGGCTTGTTCATTAGTAAAATCATCTTTCTCATAAATCATGGAAAGTAAGATATGTAAGTGCTCAGGTCAGGCCACTTCGCCTTCACCATCGTACATGTGAGTGGACAAGAGATTGAAAAGCTTCCCCAAGATGGAGACATCTTCACAAATCGAAAAACACCTTGGGGGAAGAAAAATGCAAGATTCCATGAAAGATATGCAAAGGTTCAAAACTGGATGAGAGGACACTGCTTGTAATCAGGCCCTCCTTCTAGTGCTATATATGTTGACGGTGCTAGACCCGCCAACATGTCAAGGGGATCTCCCCAATAAGAAGTCCCAATTAGACCTCAGACCGTTTGGTGTAGGAGTCCCAACAATGGGTCGCAAGGTAATGGCTTGACCGCGATGTCGCACAGAGGCAAGTAAGATAACTTTGTCAGTAGCAAGGGTGTGACTGATGCAGTGAGTTAAGGAATGAGTATGAGAGGTTCCAAAACTTCAAAGGGGGGAGGAAGGTGAAGGTGAGTTCCAGGTTGAAAGGGATCAGTCCCAGCTCTGCTAGGAACACACCACACAAAGGACATGCAGAGCTCCCAGTAGAGCAATTGACACGGATGCGACAGTCCCAACATACAAGGTAAGATAACCTGAATAACACTCATAGATCAGTCTGAGACGAGTGTGACAGTTGACATAACAAGGTTGAGAGAAAGGTGTGTCTGGTGTCCGACATAGCAATCGACACGGACGGTGACAACATTAACAACATATGCAACACATTAACAACAAGATTCATATAATTTCATGTGAATCGGTTCATACACAAGTACGTAAGTTAAATAACATATATCATTAAAGCAAATAGAGCAGTCCAACTACAATGATAACATATGCATGAAAATGTGTTGGCTTTATTATATAAAGAAGTGTAAGTCACAGTCATACAATACACCATGTAAACCTGCTAGCCTTATCAATAGAACATTACAACCACATCCGCCTGCTCCTCCAAAGAGATGTACTAGCTCCATGCAGTGGAGAAGCCAAGGCGCGTTACAATACTGTCCAAGTCTTCTTCAATATAGTCTTAGTAGAAGCTTGGCTGACCAAAAGCCTGTACAATGAGTTATGAGGGACTATTTATAGCAAAGGGTGGGGTGACCATTGACATTCCCCTTTGTGACAGTTTAATTACCCTCATGACTCTTCACCATACTCTATGACTGTAACATCCATTTTTTGACACTTGACTTACAGTTGAAAAGACTCAACATTATAATGCACATGTGCTCATGTGAGACAACATGGCTTGAGCAAGCCTTGCAAGACATCACTGACAATCGGTCTGTTGTGGTGAGACCAACTCTTTGACATGTTTGTGATGGTGAAGCTGGTGAGATGATGCCAAGCTTGGTCTTCCGTGATGGTGTGAATGTACCTCATGATGACATCTTGTTGAAGAGAACACTTGCCTCCATTGCAACTGGTGCATTGGTTCGGCCCCTTCATCCAACTCATCTACTAACATGCGCATGGTCTTCTTGGGTACAATTGAACCGGAAACACATTGATGCATAGTGTTTGTGCTGATTTTCAAGTGTGTGTTGGTGGTCATGTGCATCAACTTATCGAAGTGCATGTTCAACCCAGTTGGACTTGTTTCTTGTCTTCGCCTTGGTGAGTGTGTTGAATGGGTTGGATTGCATCCGTGTGCTCAACAACATGCATGTTTTTCGACCCTTTGCATGTGATCAACAACACTGCTCACCATGTTTTCTCTGTGTGAACTACTAGGATGGATCCTTAACTCGTACTGGCGCAGTTTCATTCGTGAGTGCATGTTGCGCCCACTACTGTTCATGTTCCTGCTGCAACTCATTGGACAACTTGTGCATCTTCATGTTCTTCTTGAGTTGTTGCTTCAATACATGCAACTCCTTCTTTGTTCCATCTTCTGCCTTCGCGTGCCCTTCATGTCGTGCCTTCACTTCATAGTCTGAGTCTCCAAAGTTGCTTTCATTATCAGTGGATTTACTTGATCTTGCAAATTTGCTCCACCTATGTTGTCAACAACCTTTCTCTTGCATCCGTAGTGTTTGCTGCGTTCATTGTGTTCACTGAATTCGGTACATTCGGTATGCTGCCTACAGTTGTTGTTCATGATGCTACTCATTGCGATGCTACTGCTTGATGTCCTTGTCCATGAAAAACTTGATGTCTCATGAGTAGGTAAGCCCATGGACACTTGATCGACTTCATCCCTAAGCGTACTTTGAACATTGTCTTCGTCTCTGCTCTCTTGGAAACCATTGTACCTATACTACTGAGAGGCAGATGAACACCTGTGATACCTGGAGACATGGCAACACTCATAGCAAGCAATATGTCAGTCGAAAACCAAATTGAACATGAGAACTGACCTGTAACATACCTCGCTGAATGACCATGAAGGTTGCGTAATTTCGGCCAAGAGGTCAAGATACCGAATTCCAAGATTGCAGAAGGCACAACCCGAGTTGCTGGGAGACTAACTAACCACTGGAGCTGCAAAATGTGCAATCCAGTTGGGCAGTTGACTACTGGGATTGCAGAATGCGCGATTCCAACGGGGAAAGACTGTTGGCCTAGGGACATATTTGCTCAAATTTTTGGGCCAAGCAGCCACTGACCTCTAGAAATACACAATTCAGTCCAAGAGGCCAGTGTTGGGCTAAATTGTGCAAATTTGGAGAGGAAGGTGAGCCTTCCTCCGCCAGATTGTGCAATGCAGCCTTAGTGAAGGCAGAGACCAGGCTAAGGTTGGCCCGACTGGCCGAAGGGCAACTGAAAGCAAGTTAGTCGATGAAATGCATGGCGACACTAAGTGATAGCAGAAGTGATAAACAATGCATGCAAAAAATGAATGGAAGATTGAGCAAACAGATCAACATGCATGTGGGTGAGGTCATTCGTCGGTTGGGTGAATGTCCATGCAAAGCAGTTTCATCCATGCGACAACAGTGATATAGCAGTAAAAATTGAAACAAAGCTAGGGAAAGCTAGAATATATGTAAATGATAGCAAACACTCAAAGAAATCAAGCAAATAGTAATCCCACAAGCAAAAACACAAAAACTGACAGAAATGTAGCACAAGGCATGGGAAGCGGGCTTACCCAAAACAACTGAGATGAATGTGCCGACTGATCCTATATGTGGTGTGGGATGTCAGAGCTACTAGGTTGATGTGATGGATGAGCTTTGTAGGGTCAGGTTGATGAGTTTTGATAACATCGAGGTTGTGACGCGCATGCCACAAATCTAGGGGAAGTGACACTTGGACGGAGCTTTCTAAATTGCTCCTTGCATGTAACCTCCAATTGCTAAACATAGATCCTTGAAACAAGGGATGCCTTTGCATGTTTCCTTGGGAGTAGCAATCTATGCATGCAAGTCTATTTTGCTTGGTTTCGAAGGGAACCGGTCAACGCAACTGCACATGCAAGCGACTGCGCGACTGCTGGAGAAAAATGCGCATTTCTAACTGTCAGTTGGGCTAACTTCCCAAAGGGATTACGCAATTTCTGGGCCCAACAGCTAATTGATGCCCATATTTGTGCAAATTCTGGGCTGAACTTCTTGTTGATGGGAAAAATTGTGCAATTCCTGCTGGGAGGGTTGACTGGCAGGATTGTGCAATCCAGGAGACCAATAGGCTGTCAAAGGGAATTGCGCAATTCCTAGAGGGAAAGGTTAGTTGCCCTCCAGAAATGCGCAAATTTCATTGGGAAGTTGCTCAGCCTCTAGTTGGACCAAGTCCAGATGAGCAGCCTGTGAAGGGAAAAGATCAAATTGTGATCAATAGCCTGCCTTTGAGCAAGAAAGACATTGAAGCTTGAGGACTTGACGAAGCAAGGCAAGCTGCTGTGAAGGTTGGTAAGGAGGCTCCAAAATAGGCTAAGGAAAAATTTTGGAGGGTGGTTGTAGCCGCTACAACAAGTTTATATAATTAATTTCCAAGACTTTCGTTAGAAATTGAATCAAAATAATAATTTGAAAGATGTGAGATTTGTTCTTAATTATTTTATGGAACTTTATTCATGAGTAGTTAAAGTTTGATGATGCAAATCCAGTAGCAGATGGGCCTTAAGGTTTCGAAGTTTCTTTCATTATATTATTTTAAACTAATAAGAAAAGTTGTTATTATAAGTTGATTAGGTTAGAATTTTAAAACACAGTTTGGGACAAAGAAGACATAAATTAGGCGTTGTTTTCTCAAATAATTGAACAAGGAGAAGTAATTTGAAGTATTGAAGGTGAA